>LOND01028647.1:39189-71530 GCA_014220965.1 Paragonimus kellicotti | reverse complement strand
GTGTAGGCGCCTTGATGTTGTATGTTTGAATATAGACGTAGCTATTTTTAGTAGTTAGGTCCACTTCCCCTCCTCTGTTTTCTTCTTTCTTCCTATATAAGTTTTTTTTTTCCTTTGTTCTTCGTGGTTGTGTGGCAGTCAAGCATCAGTGTGAACCACTGATGTATTGCTGTCTATGATGATGATGATGAGAGGGGGTGGTTGAAAAATCTACGGAGAAATGACAGCTGCGATCAGTTGTGAGTGATGTTCAACTTGCACTTACTGAAATCTCTGCTGTTATTAAGGAATAGGAGCAAGGCATCAAGTCATTATTTACAAGAGAAGAGGGAAATGTGCAAAAACGTGTGCATAAAAGATCGGATAAGCGCTACCTCACCTGGAATGCACCAACCATTGACCCACGGGTCATCCATCCCAAGTATCCACCAGATCGGGCTTTATCTTCGCTGTATGTCTCAGCCACCTGGCTGAAATGTTTCCCATTACGCAATTGTTCTAGCGCTTCGAAGCACTTGCTTTGTTTTTCGCACAAGATGTGACGAACCTGGAACATATAAAAACATGAACACATCAATACTAACATGTGGAAATATGAGACGAAGGTTGACAGTACATCAACTAATGCGCTTCTGTTCATAGGGTTCAGGAACCACACTTCAAATGGTTGCATCTGGATTTGAACAAATCAAAATAAACAGTAACGTGATGCACCACTGTCCACTATAGCAATCGTTCGTACTATCCTTTCCACGTACTTTGTGATACTGCATTTTGTGTGGTAAGCATCCCTTATAAACTGATGGTGGGATGAAGACTGACTTGAGGACGAAATTAGTTTCCACACATGTTCAACCGGAATCAAATCACATGCGAGTATGTATCACATTAGAACTGTCGTTTAAATGAGGTATTAGCAAACGTTTAGCAGACTACAGCGAACAGTCGATGCACACCGGTTGTCCGGTGGGTGAATGAGAACCGTTTAACAGCTAAGCAATATTTATGGTTTCCTGTCGGTCAACAGACTTGGTTCGTTATGTATCCTATTCTAGGTGTCCATACACGATAACGAATCAAAGAGCTCTTGATGACGTAATGCAAAACAGTTGTGCTGAGAATATCCAAAATACCTCTCGACTGTTGAACAAAAGCGACTGTATCTAGCATAAACGGAACACGAAATTTACTTGACACTTCCAACAGCGTGTTCCAAAACAGGTTGTAACAGAATGAGTGTGCAGCTTGGCTACGTTATTTTGTAATATCATTATGTGCAAGAAGTAATCTTACTGAATTTTTGAAATAGTCGACAGTCCCATCTGGACGATTGACAAAGAGACCACCGACGGTGGATAAAAAATACAAGTCATCAGCTACTGAAGCTCATGCTGCTTGTTTCTGTGTAGACACATCGTTAGGCAGGAACTACTTGGAACTTGGACCGATGAGCGAGAACATACGACAAACATCGTTCGAAGAAATTGACGAAGAGCTGTGTTCAGCGCTTATGATCCTGCATAGCAGCTCCGCTAATAAGTGACGACGTTGCCAAAAGTACTTCCTTTCCGGAGCTCTTAATCCGCTCTTATTATTTATAGGTCAAGGTTGGCTTTCTAAAGTAGTCCCTCTCGAAGAGTTCGCACTTGTAAGGCATCCTTCCTGTTGAATTCTGTGATAGTACCTGTTGTATTCCTATTCGAGTGCAATCACTTTTAAGCCTTACAGGCTGTAACAACGGTAGAGAGAACACGTGACTCAGAGAAGCACACTGTATTGTCCCATTTACAAGCGGTAGCGTCATTCTTATGTGCGTGGACGAATGAGCCGTTGGTCGTTGAAGGCGCGACCAATCAGAACGCAGCTTGAGTCTCAGCACGAGTATGGGGCACACAGGCGGCCTTGACGCGTATACAACACCACCTCCGTCTTAGCTCGAATGTCGGTCAAAACTCTAGCGAGTGGTCTATGTCCTGTGACGGGCTGATCGAGATTGTGCCAGTGTGTCCGAGGATCACAGCGTGGACGTGGTAGTTTGTGTGCGTCTGTTTGCATCAGTGATGTGTAGAGCTGTCTGGCATTGACCTTGCGGCCGGTTGTAAGCTCGTACGTTCCCGGTCCACAGGTCCGAGCTATTCCAATCGGTCTCGACAGTGCCGGTTGACCTTTGCCCGCTTGCCGCTCTTCCAGCGGACCCAAGCTGTATTGCTGATTAGTGTTCTGTAAGTTGACTGGTAGGCACGACGACGTTTCCAACGGTGGAAAAGTCCATCGGCTGTAAGGTACTTGGATTCTGGCGTTAACGGCATGTAGAAGAATGCTTTCTTTAAATCCGATTTTGGGAAAAACTGACCGTCAGTGGCTAATCGGCCGTTGGGAGTATGAATTTATCGAACAATCTGTCTATTTGCCGCCTTCCAGTCATTGCATATTCGTAACGTATCACCCTTTTTAACATCGTGACTATGGGGTGAACCCATTTGGAACTGTCGATTTGTTCGACCAATTCGTTCGAAAACACTTCCTCTATGACAGCAGTCATTGATTCCTGTTTGGCCAGAGGAATCGGGCGCGGTTGTGTTATCGGAGGAGCGGAATCGAATTCCATCTCAATAGTTGTCGTACGCCGGTGTGCACAATTGGCCACCGTTCGAATGTCCGGTGAAGGGAGATTGGGCTCTGAAAACCCGTGCTGTTGCTTCCCAGTGAAAGTAGAATTAGGTACTGAGTAGATGTGTTCTGTCAATAACGATGGCGAGTCGTCACCAGGAGTATCTTGGCTCGCTTGCGTTACTTGACGGGATCTGCAGCACTGAGCAAAATGTTCTTGTTTATCGCAACTCTTGCAGTCAAGTTGTTAGCCGGACATGTCTGACAGTCTGTTTTATGCCGGCTACTGCCACAACAATAACACATTGGGAAGTTGTCGACGGCGTCGGGAAGAAACGCTGTATCTTGTTAATGCCAAGACTGTCACTTCCTTCACTGAATATTCAACTGTTGATCTAATCTTGGCAAGGCTAACAGCCTGATCCCTGGACAAATTCGCTGTATCCTCAGTAAGTAGTGTCTCACGGACGCGATTATCTTTTATTCCGGTGATGAGTTGCTGGGTCGGCATAACCCCTTCGAGCTTATTCTTTGGGACACTCGAATAATCACATGGTCGGACTGCTCGGGTAAACGGGATGTAAACTGCTCCAACGGTTCCAGAGCGTCCTGTTTCAACTGGCAAACCCGAATCTTTCTGTGAATACGTTCGTTCTGCACCCCATTCCCGGTCAAGTATAACGAGAGCATCGTTTAACGAAATTTCTGACTGCAAGTCAAGTGCGTCGAAGTGACGTTGTCCTTCATTGCCCAGCAAATGACGAAGCAGCTTTAACTTCTGGCTTTCACTGTAAGTAGTATCAATCGGTAGCAAATCCAAGTAATTCGTAAATGTAGTTTTCCACTGAGCCCAGTAACTTTCGGTTGGCTGTATGGCAACATCACGCAATAGGGCTCCGGAGGTGGCAGATAGAAGAATCATAAGATAGGTTCGTATAACGCGACGCCAGTCTTGTACGTGTGCAATCACTTTTAAGCCTTACAGGCTGTAACAACGGTAGAGAGAACACGTGACTCAGTAGAAGTAAACTGTATTGTCCCATTTACAAGCGGTAGCGTCATTCTTATGTGCGTGGACGAATGAGCCGTTGGTCGTTGAAGGCGCGACCAATCAGAACGCAGCTTGAGTCTCAGCACGAGTGTGGGGCACACAGGCGGCCTTGACGCGTATACAACAGTATACTCGGGAATGTCAAAATTTTCCGAAAACTGCGAGTTTCTCGTCTCAGCCTAACTCGGGTTTGTAAAATGAGCAAAGCCTTAGAATAATCAATACGTAACTAGAACAGGTAATGTACAACCAATTTATAGCGTGCCGACTAGTCAAATAGGCAATTCATAGTTGAACAAGAAAGATTTAACTTTTTACGAGAAACAAAACACCGCCTTCCTTCAGTTTGCCACTCAACTAAGTTAACGGGTAAACATAAATTCCGTTACATGCACTCATAAAATATGGGCGACGATAGCATCCACTAGTGAGTTCGGACCAACGCAAAAAGTGTACAACTCTCGTTTTCGACTAGCTACATGTTTACGCACGAACACCAATCCCTCACTACTGATAATCAGGTGGTCTTTACTAAATAGAGGTGATTTTTCTAATAGTCGATTGTCGTGCCAACCCACATGACTGGATAAAACAGCACAACCAGTATTAATCCTGTCTGAAAAAGACGGTGTCTCCGTTCTGTTAGAGTAATACAAAGTTGTTCCACCTCTATTGAAGAATATATCGACCATTCTTTGCATGCTGTAGGCTACAATATCGCCGGAGTGTAAAGACACCTACAATTCCATATTCCTGGGAACCATCCGATCAAGGTGATCAAAAAATGTTCTGTGGGGATGAGATAATGTGATGTAGTTGGCTGTCAACAAATTGAACACCAGCACAATTTCGCAACCCATGAATTGAAACAGTATCGTTGTAGAAACATCAAGCCAGGGTGGGACTAAATGTTTGTGCATAAAGACCATGTAACTCAAAGTTATGACAGTGGTATTAGGAGGAATTAACGCACTTTGATATATGGGCGGAATCGTCGCCACCTTGTATTGTGGAAGTATTCATGTATCCTGTCATCGTGTAGTGATACTTCGACCGCTACCAGCCACCCCTTTGTGATACCTGTGGTTTCGTACTGCCCCAAAATTCTCTATATAATTATTCTAGACGCATTGCAAAAATTCGCTGTGTAAACCTTGGACATGTTCACCTTTCACTTTCAAACGGATTATCATCCGACTGCATGTTTTTTTGGCAGACCCGAAGGCTGTGTTTTGACTGGCCGAATTAGCGAAAAGTATGCAATGTCTGTTGTGCAACCGACCGGTAATGTAAACGATACCACCGTGAAAGAATTGATAACTATATAACTAAGGGCTTTACACACTGTATATCACACAATAATCTCTCGATTATTATCATGGAGATCGATAACGAACTGCTGAACGACGGTAAAGCACACTCCGTCTGGACAATCTGCTTTGCCCATGACATTGGTGAGATCAAACTACAGGATATCTGATTCCCGTGGCAACCAACGCGGAATAAAGGAAGTCAGTCCGATACGCTTTGTAGATAAATGGCATGGCTCAACTGAAATGCACTAATCCGGTAAAACAAGTAGATAGAACGGATACTCAAATCGGATACAACAGACGTTTGAGTGTGTAAAAAGTTCCATCTAGGCCCACGCTAAACTTTGATTGAAACTATACGAACAGGGTAGAAGTGTTGGTACTGGTCCACCAGCTTCTACCCTGTCCTGGTGTTACACGGACGGCATCAAGGGATCTTTAACACAGACCAATTAGGTACGCTATCGAAACACTAGCTAGCAACTACAAGTGGATCAAAAACTTATTAAACGGCCCCGTTTTCGAACGACGAGCAAGATGTTCTTGCCAAGGGACTCAATTTTAACACGAGGGATGCAACAAACAAAGACTACTTGGCTAAATTGGAGCACACAATGAAATCCGACGGCCTGTCAAGAGGCACAGCAAAAAATTCGACAAACTACCGTCCCGGTCATGACTCGCATCAGGCAGTCCAGTAACCTCACCGATGGTGAACAACGACCATTGAAAAATCTCAAAAAGGATGACATCATCATTCTACCAGCTGACAAAGGACGGATGACGGTTGTCATGGACAAAGCAGACTACGTGGAGAAAGCAAAACAGCTGCTCAACGACAGCCACCTTACCGCCTACTCAATGCTGATCTCACCACAAAACTGGCCAACAAAATCAACACCGGCACTAAAGAAACTAGAGGCTACGCACGAGATAAGCAAACAGGAACGCTGGAAAATGCAGCCGAATGATGCAACCACTGCTCAATTCTACGGACTGTCCAAAAATACACAAGGACGGTGTCCCACTACGACCAACTGTATCCCCGCTGAGCATACCGACATACAATCTGGCCAAAGACCTATTCAAACGACTGCGATATCTCATCGACGGATCAGAACATTCCATCAGCAATGCTGTGCAATTCTTGAACAAACTGGAAAACATCAGGATAGAAGAAGACGAAGCAATGATTTCATTTGATGTCACAGCGCTGTTCACTTTCCATCGACCACACCAGGAACAAAGAAGCACTGCAAGGACTGCTGGAAGAAAATCTCCGATCGAATGAATCCTTGAAACTGGAAAGCATATGCAACCTCATGGAACTATGTTTGTCGACATACTTCAAATTCAATGGTCAAGTCTACGAACAACTTAAAGGAACTCCAATGGGTTCGCCCATATCCGGATTCATCGCAGAGGCGGTCATGCAGAGGTTAGAGAATATCGCGCTACCGGTGATCAAGCCCAAACTCTGGATACGATACGTTGACGATACATTCGTAATCCTTAAACGCTCAATGATTGAAAACACACACAGACTACTCAACAACGTTTTCAACGATATTAAGTTCATCATGAAGATTGAAACCGACAACCAACTGCCGTTCTTGGATGTACTAATCAGCCGCGAAACCTGATGGAACACTGGAGACCTCAGTTTACCGAAAAGAAACACACGGACAACTCCTCAGTTTTCACAGCAATCACCCAGTCTGCCATAAAAGGAGCTGTATTCGAACGCTGTTTAAAAGAGCCAAAACACATTACAGTATTGCAGAGCTCCGAAGAAGAGTATTTCTCCGAAACGAATACCCACGAAGTTTTATCAGACGGTGATTACTGCAGAAAGAAAGAGATTCGAACTCTACCGAACCATCAACAAAACGAATTGTATCGCCATACATCAAGCCAGTATCAGAAATGACTGCAAGACTTCTGAGACCACACGGTATCACGCTAGCGCACAAGCCAACGGCAACGTTACGAAGAGTACTATCAAAACCAAAGGAACAACTCAAACCCGCCGATAGAAGAAACGTTATACACAAAATATAATGCAATCACTGCGAACAACATTACGTCGGACAAACAGGATGGAAATTATCGACACGAAATGGCCATCAAGAGACATGATCAATTTTCTTTGATCTCCGTCCACGAGGATGAAACTGGACACACCTTCAACTTGAATACCGCAGAAGTCCTTACTCAAGCAAACACCAGACACGCAAGAGAATTTCTCGAGGCTTGGTATTCATCAGCCGGGTCAATAAACAAACACATCGAGCTGGACAAAATCTATGAACCAATGCGAACCAAGGATTTGAAGAGTAAACGTCGAGATGTACACGCCGGCAAAAACAAACGGTGCAACTTGAACGGATCGGACCAGTGATCAAAACGGGACAATGGATGTCAATCAGATCGAATTCCTAAAACGAAGAAGTGGTCCCAACCAGTCAAAGGACAAGGACCAACCAATCAGGCTCGGAGTGAAGGTTCAGCAGCAGCAAGAAATAACCAATCAGACTTTAGATCGAAGGTTCGATAGGTCTAGGAAGTAACAAATCGGGCCCAGGTAAAAGTTTCAAGAACAATCAATGGTAATTCAGATCAAAGGTCGAAACAACAGGGAGTGACCAATCAGAATTCAGGTCAAGAGACCAACTTACTTCGCCATAAAACGGCAGGCATCCACCACACTTTACCACACCCCACGCTCGAACTTACATGTTGAAATGCTTACGCACTGATTATGTCAACTCGTTTGGTGATGAAACGTTTGCAAACTACAAGCTCGGCAAACACCCCAATATCTAAACTCTCAACTCAAGCTACGAAAAACACCACCACTGCTTCCAAATATCAGAAACCGTGAAAACAAAAAGGATAGGGGTAAAATTTCAGGTTAAGAACTGAAACGTTCCGATGAAAATGAAGCCGGATACTAGGTTCTCATAATAGAGTAAGCTGGTCAAAAAAGTGACAGCGGGTCGGATGTTGCTAACAATGAGATGAAAGTCAGCGGGGTAATGATGGTTATAGAAGACTTTCAATAGCATCGAACGTTTATCTGAAAAAGTAGCTAAGCGATATCATCGAGGAAAGGTTATTAAGATAGTCTGCAAACTAGCTATGTACCTTGACAGCAGTACCTGCCTTCGAAGGTTTGCCAGAGCCACCTGCTTTCGCGTTGTCTTCCACGGAAACCATAGACTTTTTACCACCTGATTTGTCAGGATCTAATTTGGTAGATTTGCTTTTTTTCCCCATTGGGCTGTAAAGGCGGAAACGGATAAATTAAATGCCGACACCAACCTAATCGCCAAGGTAATGAAAAAAATCAACTGGACGAAGTGGCAACCTGGAATACGAAAGCAAATAAATGCGTAAAATAATAAGCAGTAATAATATAGTGTCCACATTTAAAACAATAAAAATAACTTATCTGAGTATAACAGCAGCACAAAAATACGACTTGAAGTATGAACATCAACAGTCATGAACGTGACGAAAAGGCACTGTGGCCCGGGCCGCCGCTCACCCCAACAGTGAATTGGAATAATCGAGATGTTGCTAAAAAGGTTGGAAATTAATAAAGGAAGACTGAGCAGCAAGAACTAGAAATGGTATGAATGCAGGTACGCCATTGACTGCGGCACACTGTCCATCTCGGATAGCGTTTCTAACCAGCGATTTGAGTGATCACGAGGACCCCAGCCAGGCAGGCGACACCTACCCACTTTGCTCAGTGGAACAGTCAGGGTCTCATATTTCGTGACCACGTTGTTGCTTGACCACCACGTGGTTTCACCCAACTGTTGGTGGTCTCAGTATATAATGCCCGGTACGGTAAACGCTCAGCTGGCATACGGAGTACGTGACCTAACCATCGCAGACTGTGCAACGTGAGTAGTTGACCAATTGATCGCGCATTCCGAGTATGCGCCAGCGAACGTCCGAATTGTTCACACGATCGGTTCACTTGATGTGAGATCACCATCATCAGCGTAGACAGCAATACATCAGTGGTTCACACTGATGCTTAATTGTAGGCTAATTGGCGGAAACAACGATGGTCAAATACAGCAAGCTGTTGATATCTTCCTTGCGAACAGGCCACGTTTCCGAACCATAGAGCAAAACAGAACGCACACAAGCATTATATACTCTTCCTTTCAGCGACAATCGAACGTCTTTCCGACGCCACAGATGACGCAGGTTGGCAAAGGCAACTCGTGCCTTTGCTATCCTCGCTTGATATCTCATCAGCAATATTACAAGCTGACGAGATAGTGCTACCCAGGTGTGTGAACCTATCCACAGTCTCAAGCGAATTGCTTGTAATAAAGAAGTTAGGAATGGGAGTGCTGCAGTTTTGAAGAAGCACTTTGAATTTTGAAGGTGCGAAGCGCATTCCATACAAACCAGCCCGGTCACTCACCTTGTTCAGCATGGTCTGCATGTCTTCGGCAGAGGGGCTAAGTAAGACAATGTCGTCCGCATACTCCAGATCGGTCAACCTAGCTCCAGGAGAAAGCTCATGCCAAGGTCACTTGACTCCTCGAGTGCACTTTCCAGAATGTCGTCATGACAAAATGGAACAGGAAGGGGGAGATAGGACACCCTTGACGAACAACATTAGAAGTGAATAGTAGGGGATTTTGGTTTTTCAGATTGAACATCACCCACAATTGATCGCAGCTGTCGCATTCCCATAGACTTTCCAGTCGGCCCCTTTCGAAAAGAAGCACTAGACTCGAGTTTCGCTCTCATTAGAGCTCGTCAGTAGTGCATATCCTTGCCACTGCCGGGACTAGAACTCCGGCCACGCTTTCATGAGGCAACCGTGTTGACCACTGCGCCATTGACCTCACATTAGGCACGACCGAATTATCATATGTGAACGCTCAACCACTTTCGCTTGTGAGTAATGATCAGGTTGCCCGATCGCCTCGACGGAGACACAGTTACTGTCTGTTAACTCCAATCGATGACCCCTCGACTAGGACTTCTCTCCAAGTTGAAATCACAGAAATCATTGACTTGTTGAGCGGTATTTTGATTACTGATGAGTAGTAGAGGATTTTCGTTTTCATATAGACTGAAAGCGTGGCCGGAGTTCTAGTCCCGGCAGTGGCAAGGATATGCACTACTGACGAGCTCTAATGAGAGCGAAACTCGAGTCTAGTGCTTCTTTTCGAAAGGGGCCGACTGGAAAGTCTATGGGAATGCGACAGCTGCGATCAATTGTGGGTGATGTTCAATCTATATGAAACCATCAGAAGTGATGGAACGCCCGAGACAGTTGTCCATAAACCTCACCCTGCTTGCAGAGTGAGCATACAGTGATCTCAACAGATTCACGTATTTCCCTGGTACTCCCTTGCGAAGAAGACAGTTCCAGAGAACGTTACGAGCAACTGAATCGAAAGCAGCCTTTAGGTCCAAAAAGACCACGACCGTCGGCTGCCTATAAGAGTGCCGATGTTCCAAGATCCGTCGCAAGGTAAAAATGTGGTCAACGCACCCTCGACCGGATCGGAATCCTGCCTGTTCTTCACGTATCTGACTTTCTCTGGGTTTAGTGAGCCGACGTAAATGAGGCCAGTTTACAGACCAGATAACCGTTCCACACAAATGTTAGTCCGAATCAATTTTCACTCACTTAGAACGGCCTGGTATTTGTCACATGCTATAAGAAACATGAAACGTTATCCGGTATCAGGAAAACCACATACCAGTAACAGTGGTTAAAACACAAGGAGAAGTAACTCGTAAGAAGTGACTGTAGAAGGATGTTCAAAAATTATATTTGCATGAAATGAATACACAATTTATAAAAAGAAGGATAAGTTAATGTCATTCCGTTGATTACCAAGCTCGAAAATGTGTATCTATCTGAGATGATCATGAAACTGTCATGGAAACATAAAAACGTCCTTCTTCACTTCGACCTAAATTACACTTGGAATAGCATGTAAATAACTGAAAGTTATGGGTTATTGAGGAAACGTGCCAGATCAATACAACAAAGAGAGTGCTCCTACGGAACTACCAATCAAAAGGAGTCCAGACTGTGGCAAACACGCCAGAGCAGTGACGTGTCCACGCAATGAACCGGGGGAAATTTGGCCTAAGGAGGTATAATTAATTTGTTCAGTATTCGTAGAGAACCGGTAAACGCCTAAATGTTCACCTCCCACTGAAGGTACACTGGTTGGACTGCCTGAACGAACCAGGGACGATCGAATCTGAGTATCCCACAGGATCGGTGAGGATACGGACGGATTGGCACCAGTCGCAGAAGCCAGTGGGCAGGACGCAACGGTGGGTGAAGTGCTGCAAACGATTATATCCCCACGGCAGACTGTCAAGCGACTGATGGAATCAATGTTAGACGCAGGAGATAGTTCGACAAACGCACTTTGCATGACTGGCAAATTTGCAGTGTCAGCTGCGCAAGCTGACAGAGTATCCACAACTCGCACGAAGTCAGCATAATCCGAAGAACGCCACAACGCTATATTACGGCATCCAGCTGACACAAACAAATTCGGTTTCAGATGTTCGATCTGCATTTTAAAAAAAGCATATCGCAAGCAATCGTATACAGAACCAAAAAAGGGGCAAGATGTCTTAGCTGAACAACACGCTTAGGTTAACGAAATTACTCTATTCAGTGCGCCGACAAAAGGAAACTACGAAAGATTCCACTGGCCTCATTACTGAGGACAGTATTTACTAAACGATATATATTTTGCAATTTACGATGTCCGGATAACGCTATCACACGTCTCGACGTTAGGTCAAGATGTCACGTGAAATTTCTGATATTGTTCTATATCCACTGGTTCGTTCAAATTACGTGGAAGATTTACCCTGGCAAATCTGACTGAATGAGGTCAGCGAATACAGATTAAATAGCGCTGGGGAGTGGCTATGCACATCCAAATAGAATAGTATGCCCTAGCTGAGTCATATCTTTCACTTCTATCGTCCCGGTATGTTACAGCTGCTGTGATGCGCTGGTTACAATCGATTCGGAGGTCTACCAGTGTAGAGAACAGAGAGACCAGTGGCAAATGCGGTGGTTTCGTTTCCACTTCTCGCCCCAATGTGTTCCGACTGACATGGATAATTCGCAGTTTCAAACTGGCCAATTCAATATGCCAACAAATGTCCGCCTTCCGTTCGCAAAACAACCAGAATGGTTGTCAGTTTGAACCGATTTTGAGTACTGAATAGTGTCAAAATAAGAGAAACCAAAAGCCGGGAAATAGGTCAAATTTTCCGTGGGAGACCAAGTCAATCATAACACAATTATAACTAGGTTACTTAAAACGGGGCACAGGTTTTTATGCAGATCTATGTTATCTACGCACATCGGGCCATGAGATTTGTTACTGGCCGTTTCACTACTTAACTGTGAATTATCATCATCATCATAGACAGCAATACATCAGTGGTTCACACTGATGCTTGACTGCCACACAACCACGAAGAACAAAGGAAAAAAAGAAACTTATATAGGAAGAAAGGAAAAAGGGATCTAACCATTGAAAAAAACAGCCACAACTGTATTCAAACAGTTAACGTCAAGATGCCTACATCTTGCAAACAAACAACCGAGCTTCCTTACGGCTTTCACTGCTCCGCGTCATTAAGTGCACTCACTTCACAGACAACTCGGCCAAACAACAACATTCACGCCACTGAGCTCGATTAGCCGCCATCTCACCTAACGTCTCAAGCCACCGACTCTGTGAGTCGCGAGGGCCCCAGCCCGGGAGACGAACCCGACCTACAGTGACCAACCCCTTCGTGAACGATTTCATTTGTCTACGCCAGGTCATCATCTGTCCACCTCGCACCTTGCGCCAGTCGGCCGCAGCGTCGGCAAACAGTGCTCGGTGTGGCAAACGACTAGCTGGCATCCTTAGTACATGACCTAACCATCTAAGTCTGTGCAAATGTAGCGACTGAACAAAAGAACTCGTTTGACAATCAGTGCCAAACACCCGCTTCCTAACCTCCTCGTTGCTTACTCGCTGGTGCCACCCGATACGAGCGATTGAACGCAGACATCGGTGGTCAAATACCTGGAGACGGTTCACGTCCTCTACCCTGAGCGGCCAGTTTCGCTGCCGTAAAGTAATACAGCCCTCACTGTTGTCTGATATACGCGACCCTTAAGCTCATAGATGTCTCAGATTAGCGAACACCACTCTAGCCTTGGAAATACGCGCTTCTATTTCATTCCCTACACCTCCGCCGCCGCCGCTGATGCAGCTTCCCAGGTATACAAACCGGTCAACAACCTCCATGACTTCATTATCTAACATTAAATCTACGTAATCACAACAATCTTGCAGAAGCACTTTGCATTTTGAGGCTGCAAAGCGCATTCCGAAGTACTTAGCAGAACGCGAAATAGCGTCCAGTGTTGTTTGTGCCGCTTGAAAGTTGTCAAACAGCAACACCTTGTCGTCAGCATAATCAAGATCAGTCAGTCTTTCACCAGGTAGGAGGTCCACGCCGGCATCATTTGAGTGCCGCAGACAGTCCTCCATTATTTCGTCTATGACGAAATTGAACAAAAATGGTGAAAGGGGACACCCGGTGATACGTCATCTGTCTGGCAAATGATTTCACGACTTCTTATGCAGCCGACCATCCAAAACGTTGTTTGCGCTGAGATAACAACAAATTCCCGTATACTGATCGACTTGGACAGTGATCAGCAAGACAATTAGGCTGATTGTAAGTGTATTGTAATCGTGCTAAGAGAAGTACTGTTTTCCAATGGTAAACAGTTTCAAGCGTTAGCTAACATTTAGGTACAAAAACATAATCCAATGTTTTCGACCACGTCACTCAATCGTGAAGATGGCCATGTGATCCCTAGCTCAACTCAGTATGGTGATCGGCATTAGTTAACCAATGATGAAGCCACCAACCGAGTGCCTTTCGGTTGCTTCCAACCGTTAGCAGGATTAGAAAACGGTCTGCGCAGTTTAATACGTCATGCGACTAACCAAGAATGAACTGTAAATTTTGATCACCTGGGTTATTAATCATAAACTTGGATTTTATGAAAATACCCACGGGTAAAACAGCCAGCAAGTAAAAACAGCAACCTCCTTGATACAGAGAATGCAGCCAAAAAACGACGCACGTAACACAATGACCGGGTTCGCAATGTTGACTGAACCGTTTTTCAGCGGGTGGAAATATACAGAAGTCTTTACTAATGCAGCCCACAACTACTGTTTAGATTGTAATTTGTTCGTAATAATGTCGTGTCTATAATTATAACACCACTAATTCCACATATCCCGGATGGATATTTGACGGTGACAGTCTGCAACCTGAATCGTACCGCATAGCACACAACAGTCTGAACACTCGGCTGCTCGCCAAGATTGGCATTCAGGCTCCAAACACCTCGTCATCGAACGAGGTATCATAGGTACGCAGGTGTCCGAACGTGGAGTTCAAGCCTACACACTCGAACTATGCACTGATGAGGTCATCTCGGTTGGTGATGAGGCGCTTGAAGCCTAAATACCAAGTTTGGTGAACACCGACTGCTTAAACCATCAATCCCAGTTAGCGACACCACCATTATTCTCAAAAGTAAGACACAATACAATGCGTGTGATTCATACCTTCAATGTAGTGCTAGTATGACTTATGCAGATGGGTGGAAAATATATACACTTTCAAAACTGTGTCATCATATGTGGCAGTTAAGTTCTTCACCTGTACCACAGTATTTGCATGACCTTGCCAGGCTTTCACCACCTGGTACTGACGCAAATCCAAAGCAGTCATGAGTCCTGAGGTGAAACCACAAAGGAGTACGTGTGAAGTGTCGCAGGCAGCCAAGTGGCGGAGCGTTCCTTCAGCGTTGTTCATGCTCGGTAGGTTCGGAATAGATGTAACTGAACGGCTAGATTGAGGATGTAGGGGCGAGTATAAGGCATACAGTTGGCGCGTGAGTGGGTCGTCTAAAAGGATAGTAACGGAAAAATGAACAGCGAGTATGTGAATTAAGTATGCCATAATAAACGAATAGAACGTTTCTCAAACAGTATTGAAAGAACTACACAAATTCACAGTAGGAGAATAAAAACTGAACTTGATGCTACAGCGTCCTTGTAGTTAACGATTGTCAGAAGCTGGATGATCAACTCTGACGAGCCAACTAATATCACAGATTTCAAGAGATATTTGTCGACATTCACAAAGTAATATCAGCACACAGACTAACGACTTTCACAATGAAGAAGCTTAAAGAGAGGACAATAATCAACTAACCAATTTTGTCGTCATGTTTTTTTTGGGCACCTGAAGTGTTCTTTGGACCCATGCGCAAACCTCCTCTCACTGCGGAGGCGAACGACACACCACTGGTTAACGGAAGGCTCTGTATACGATGACGAGTAGCAGCCCGAGGATCAATCAGAGATAACTGTCCGCATTGATCGGCACACAAGAGAGCACCATATGGGCATGTGCTCCGAGTCAGTGCAGTCAGCATAGTCTGTGTTCCAAAGCCGCCACGAACCTGAATAATATGAAAACAATTTTAACTACATAGAAAAAGAGCAACAGTGGAGGACCTATAGGGGAATTTTTATACAAAATTTCGAATGGAATTCAGAAACAAATCTATTTAAATAGACGAGACATGCTTTGATCGAACGAGATGCAGTTTGATTAGTCGGAATCAAACGGAAATAGATTGAAAATCGGGAGTAGATACCGATAGTGTATACTACTCTTGTTTATGTTGGGTCTCACCCGTTACGATAGAAAGTGGACAACTGTTTTTACCAAACTAATTTTCTAGAGTGTAAACTTCTGAAGTGCGTAGAGAGCAGAACGGGAAAGATTCGGAGGAAACGGCCACTTTGAGACTTATGGGGCGTTGCCAAGACGAGAAACAAGGAAGGTTAGTGTGTTAGGAAAATCACAGTGAAGTGATATGCCAAAAATGAAGTAGATGACGTGTTTGAAAGAGATGTTATAAGATCCAAGCAAATCATGCGTTTTTCGGCTGCCCGACTGCCGAATGAAGTTGACATCGTCGAGACAAGCGTTTCATCTAACCCATGATGAAGTCAAGAATCCATGTTCCCCAAGGGAAGGCAGATTGCTAAAGACACGGTTCACAGAGCGATTAATTCAGAAGCGGACTAGTCTTCTGATAGGTTAGTGATTCACCAACGAATCCCAGAGAGAATATTTGTGTTCTGCTGTGAAACTGTTGGGTCGCCCGTAAGCTAAATGTTTACAGGTTACCGGGCTGAACAAAATTATTCGAAGTATTTGGGGGGGGGGGAAACAAACAGACATCTGAAGTGAGAAAATCTGTGCAGCATAACGCATTTTTAAGAAACGATGGTAGAACACAAATTATGAACATCAAAATCCAATTAGTACAGAGCGACTGGAAAAAAAAACAAAGCTATAAAGGCTGTATTATTGAAGTGTGCTATCCTACCTTCTGTCCCGTACACGGATCCCAGAGAATCAGATGGCCATCACATGACGCAATCAGTCGGTAATTATTTAAAAAACTGGAAGCAAAGACAGATTTTCTATGCTCCCGATAAACCAAACGTGCGGCGATGCTGACTGAGGGAATAACGGGACTTGATAGTGTACTGAGTTCAGCGGGATTGGTAGTCAACATGTTGTGCATGTGAGGGTTGGAGAACGTGGATTTTCCAACATTTTGATAACTGGTTAGTGAAGTGAATGAATTCGGGTTATAAGAGTTGGACAGAGACCATAACTGAACCGTATTATCTTGAGCGCCGGTGAGAAAACAATTTTCCGTATCCACCACGTCGATACAATTAATTTTCCCAGTATGACCTAAATAAAACAAATAAATAGCACAAAAGCGATGACTTGAGAATAACTATTACTAGGATTCACAAATTCGCATAGGTGAAGTTCATATGTCTCTGGCAATACTAGAAGAAAAGAAACAGAATACAGCAGGACTACACAGGGTATCTGCAATTAATTTGAGATGGGTTGTCCTCAATTAATATACCGGCCAAATCTACTCCATCGACTTCGAACAAATGTGACGAAGTCGCACGTCTGTCAGGCGTACCCGTCAGTCAAACCGAAAGACACAAGTATCAGTAACAGAACTTAAAAAGGTCATCCTAAAGTATGGGGTATTCCGTATGGATAATCACGTCGCTTCATTCGAACATATGAGCGCAGTATCGTATTTAAATTACACACGTTTACTATGACATGTTCGAAGGCTCACACGAACTCTTCCGAAAACCAGTGATTTAGCACCGAAAACACCACAAGAAAAGCAGTATGACAAAAGATGTCCTACAATACCGGGGTTGAAGAAAAATGAGAATGTGCGGGTATTTCAAAGGTAAACTACAAAGCACTGATCATGTGAGGGGCAGATACCGATTAACAAGCAAGCGAGAAGGTTATCACAATAATGATGGGTACATTCGCAGACTATGGGTTAACGTACGATCTTCAGGGAGTAGTAGACAGGAAACAATCGGACTTTCCTGGATATTAATCAATGGCGTTAGTACTGCCAGAGTGCGATGAGTTTTTACAAACTATAGGCTTTTGACACCAAGCGTGTATAGACGAAAGCACACTGGATCTCAGACAACCAGTTGTTTTAATGTCAAACGAACCACATACGACCACCACCAGCCAAGGGAAAGGAAACTGCTCCACGGAATAAGCCCTAATTGACCGTGGAAGCCGATTTCAGAGGTTGTTGCAGAGATATACCAAGATATGAACATGTCTTCCGACTCGCACACTTATAAACCGGTTGTTTTATACCAATTCAATCATTTTAACTGCTGATGACTTTCGTTCATGCACACTTACTGGACTGTCCAGTAACCTTGAGGGGACACACAATTAGCGTCTGTCAACTCAAATCCGTAACTCCACGATTATGCATCCGGAGTCATCATCATCATTAAAGACGGCAATATCAGTGGTTCGTGCCCATGCTTTACTGACATACAGTCGTGAAGAAATAAAGAAAGCTTTAATCAAGGAAAAGCGAAGGGACCTAATTACTAAACAACTATGTCTATACCCTTACATTCAACATCAAGGTGCTGGGAAACATTTCGTTGTACCCAGGATTAGTTAGAATTGAGCGGTACTTCCGGGGACCATGAATTAGGCTATCGCTAATACTGACAGCTGTCCACGAAGGAGACGATTAACAAATAAACATGAATACAAAAAAAGCTAAATATAACAGTATTTCATGAAGAATAGTGAACAACATTACAGATGCAAGCTCGCCGGTAGCTGTGACGCACTGTCATATCATAGTGCGCGTACAACCAACGGTGTGCTTATTCACGAACACCCCGAACGTACGGACAATACCAACCAACTTTACTCAGTGGGGTCGAGACCTTCCACAGCCCGTCTTCACTTCATCTTCTTGCAACACTGGGTATTTTCCCAAATACCGGCGGCCATACTAAACAATGCGCAGCAAGATAGACCTTCCGTCAACATGCGGTGTGCATGACTCAACCAGCGAAGGCTGAATTTTTATTACCACGGTAATCCGTCGCGAAGTCGAACACCTCCCAGATACGCACCGAGTGTTGCGATTCACATATACTCATTCGACTTGATACAAGTTGAATGGCGGAGACAATGGTGGTCAAATATCAAGAGTATATGTATATTGTACACGAATGGACTAAACCTCAAGCCTGTAGGGAAATATTGAACACATACGCACATTGTGCTCCTTTATAGTGCTTAACCGCATGTTTGGAGAAGGGGGATAGGATACTCCCGCGAATGCCCTTTGTGAACAATGCTCAGTGTAGGCGCCCATGATTTCGCAGTCTGAGTACCCAGCGGGAACACGATGACCCCAACAAACTGACACACTCAATTGGGACTTCCCTGCGACGGAGATCGAGTAGGTCCAGTAACTCAACTAGAAACAACTCCCACGACTACCGCGACAGACAGCCGAGAAGAGGTAACGCTGCGTCAGTGTTTGTCGCAAGATAAGGGTATGATCGATAAACCATCAATCAGGACAGAAACTCGCTTTCTCCCGCTTTAATTGGTTATCTCTGTGTTTCAAATGTCGCCATATTGAGATCCGAGGGCATCTTGGATGAGAGACAGACAAAACTGAAACGCTCGTGAGTCATAATTTTCCGGCATCTTTTTGAAGGATGGAAAAGACCGCTGGTGAGCAACAGTGCCGAGAAACTTCTTCAGTCTTTTAAATGAAACGGAGTATGGCAAGTTCGGACAACAGTCCAGTATCACCATCTTTGAGAATTGCTGGAATAAGACGGTATGGAACCTAAGGCTTAGTTACATTTCACTTATCAAAGCACAAAAACCACATCGGTTTTCAACGGAGAACTGTCGTGAATGTCATGAGTAAACAACACACAGCTCAAAGAACAGCTTCAAGCCAGTTGAATTGTCCATTAAAGTGCACAACTCATCTATCACATCGTCGTAGTAAGCTGAAAATTCATGAGCCACCACTTTCACATATGATCCCACTAACGCTTGATCGACAACCGGTTCAACCCCTAGATAAAAATGCCCAAACAAGTATACAGCAAAGTAATTAAGCACATTCTTCGTAAGTTCGCGTTTCAGTTCGTGGCGAACTTTGTTCTGTTTGCTGTCAACGGGGAACATTCAACTTCTATGCTTGTTTGGATTACTCCAATGTTGTGACCCCGGGCAACTTAACTGTCAGTGCCGCTTGATAAGCGCTTCTGTAGCACTCGGAATTATCGACTTCGAACAACCCTAGGAACTGCACTTGAATTCGAATCTTCCGCATAGGTAATAAAAAGTGGATCCGGGACTGGTTGCAACAAGAATTCCATATTCTTGGAACAAGAACATCAATATTAGAGATCAGAAGCAGCCATTGGCTGGTATCAACGGCACATGCAACGTCACAAGCTGTAATCTGACTGCTCTAACACAGAGCGAAGAACTTTGCGAATAACGAAAGATATTGAAACTATTCGTCCAATCCTAATGTGGTATCCTAAAGCGACGTTGGACTGGTTCGTTGCTGGATTGTCTGTTGTTTCTGGGTTTGGATAGGTAGTGAATGAACTAGGTTTTCATCTCAGTTACGAACACCATCGCTGCTCATTTTTGATTCATTTTGTTCGTGAACAGCTCAACGAGCGATAAAACGAGATGGGCACGAACTACTGCGTACTATGAATCAAGGTAGTTACTTCAAATTGAACGATAACTTTTTACGGAGTGGCGCCACATGGAGCTGACTGTGATATCTTAATGTTGCGTCCGCGGTTGTGCCTCAGAGAACGTTTTCCATTTACCCGGACACTGAACGTATCAAATAGCCAGTCCTATCTTAGAGTGAGACGACCAAGTTATGTGCTCATAGGCGCAGCAAGCGCACTGATGCCCAAGTGTTCAGTCTATCTCAGGAGATTAGAGACAAATCAATGACGTCCTTCTGGTACGTGTCGACAGATGAACGAATTACTCGGTGTGACGATACACCAGCGACCACTTACTGGAATCCAATCCAGCATGCTAAGCTGTCCAGTCTGATCCGCACACTTTCGAACTTCACCTGAATTCGACCATAAACTGCGAATTTACACCCACATTCCGGATAGCCTCTTTCGAAAGAAATCGCCAAACTAAAGTTTCGTTCTTGATAAACGTTACTCGTAGAGTGGCCAGAGGTCAGATCTCGGTGGTTGTAATGATAGGTACTATTCAAGGGCTCTAACAAAAGCAAAACTTAATTCTATTATTTTGAAAATTGAACCGGCCAGAAACGGCGATCAAACGTAAGTGACGTCCGAATTAAATCAACCAAATTCTTGACGGCTTAATAGTTTTCTCATGCGTTCGACCTGCAAATTTTGTCCAATTCTACATTTTCTTTATCGAACAGGTTAATGACCACCGAGTATTAAGAAACTCTCTTATGAAGATAGTGCCTACTGGTGTATCGCTCATGTTGATCAGGTATCCAGTTAGATTTCCGTAAACACGGATCAGCAAAAATTAAGCGTGTCTGCGGATGCTTAATTCATGTTCACCTACTCGCGTAAATGATCTTCGCTTGATTGGAGCGACGTGATGTTTGATGTACAGGAAACATATGTTACTGGAGGTTTTGGGTTTTTTGTTTGTTTGGTGTTGATGGTAAGTTTCGTAAGCTTGCGATTGGTTTGTGTCAAAGTGATATCACGTGATCGCCAGAAGTCAGTTCCGAGATGTATGTATGTATGCATGGTAAAACAATTTGTCTTGCTCATCTGTCGGCAGAGTTTGGGTTTTTTCGTTTTGAAGCGTACTTCGTTTGAAGAAATATCGTGGGATTCCGTTGAGAACGAATAATCAACACAGATGGTCGGATTCCCTCCCTCCGAATTCTGTGACACTACGATATGGCTCGGCCCCTCAAACAGGTAATTGGAATATAGCTGTTCTTATGACAGACTGGATGATTGCTGCAAAAACGAAAGAGTTAGCTCGTGCAGGTATGCTCTTTCGGACCGACGTCTCCAATGTTCCACCAGGTTTTTGGGTTACCAGTATACTCAAGATGGACAATTTGTTATCAGTTTCTATCCTCGCAGTATATTTTATACTGTTAAAAATGTTGCTGAACAGTCTACCTGTCTTATATGACGGAGCACTGAAGAAGTAAAACATCTCACAAAAATATCGTACCAACAGATTGGTTAGATTTTGGGCGGTGCACAATTTCGTTTATCCGGCCGGATATGTGTGAATCCACCGGAATTTGTTACAAGGGTCATTAGATTTGACCATTGAATTTAAAGTGTATGGATAAATACGGTTCCGTAAAGTTATGGTATACTCTCCAGCTTCAAGGATACACCTGTTCGGGATTTCTCAACCATTAGTCCCTGTTATGCTTCTTCAGCTAAGGTAGAGTCGATAGACAAACTAATTGTTTCAGTCTAATCCAATTCAGACTCCCTTAATGTGTTAGGGATTGTTGAACATTGCTAATAAACTGTCCTCATTCACTGACGAGATATCACAGCCGTTTCTATAAACCTTTAGCCGAATTGTGTGCCGGTGTTCCTGACAAGGACACCATTGATTGTAGTGGGGTATCATTCTTGTGTACTTTCAACAGTATCTAGATTCGAGCAACGTTTACACCGTTCACTTGGAGTTTCCAACGTTCCCGTTTGCTCATCTCGTCCACGGCTTCCATTTCCTTAAGTCCAGTGCCCATTTTGTGCAGCTAGTTTTATGGTAAAATCAGCATTGATTAGGCGGTGGGCAGTGTAGTCGAGCAATCGTTTTACTATCTCCATATAATCTGCTGTCTCTTATGAGTGTTACTCATTTATTGTTGGTTGATGGGATGGTGATACTGCCATCTCTTTTGAGACTGTTCAATGCTTCTACTTTGGTTTTGGTGGAAATATTGGACTGTATGTTTTGGGACATGAAGGATGACAGGCTGCCGGATTTGTTGCTGCTTTTCTGCGAAAAATTCGATCGACTTCCCGCTTTCCATGTTAGCCCGTTATTCCTCACTTACTGTATTTTCAGTATTAAAATGAGGTTTGTCGAGGAGAATTTGCTGACTGTTTGACAGTGGATGGCTCGATAGATTGAATTTCACAATATATGAGCCAGTGCGAGTTATACACGGCGGAAGACGTAAACGCCGTTATGAACAAACACCGACATATATGCAAGAAACGATCGAATAACTCGGACAGATGACTGACCAAATCGTGAGACAAAAAGAAATCACACTACTACGGACTGGGGACGTTATCTCGTTGAGTGATGAAACGTCCGCAATATAAAAGTCAAGCTTGGCGAGCAGCCTAACACCGATCTAGACGCCATGCTCAATACGAGCACCTCCATATGTCGACGGTTAGAGGAGTAGGCTGTCCCCACCTGGATTTTGCAGATTCAACTCGACATCCTTGATGTCTAGAAATGACGCTCTGCTTAAAGCAAGAACAACGCTGTGTTCGAACACTTGCGCACAAAAACTAGCGTGATTTAGAAATCTAACGAACATGTTAGCCACAGTGATCAAAATGTATTGCGTTCATTAGAGGGGTTAAAGTGGGAACTGTGAATCACTATGCAACCCTTCAAAAAACACGCAAATAATACTTTTTCTATTGGTCGAGAATAATGATAGGATCGCGTATGAGACTTCACCGTTTTTAGAGATACAACCAAGACAGCGGGTCGTCGTATCTGTCAAATCTGTACGCTTTGTCATACACTACAAAGTAAACGCAGCCGAGCACATGTGTTGCTTAGCTTCTTTGACATTCGTGATACGTTTCGTTCTGTTGGTGGGGCTGTTTTTGTCTTCTGGAAGAGAATACGCCAGATAAGTATGTTAAATTCATTCAAGCCTAATAAATGAAGATAAACATAGGGAAGATTTGACACCTACGTGATTTAATGACCCAGCTGTGATCACCAGCGGTGTTCAACAAGGTTGCTTGTTACCATTCTTTTTCTTTAGCTCGTAACGCACATCCCAGAGATAATAACGAGATTAAATATTCTGGCAGTATTTAATAGTCTCGGGGTGAAAAATCCTGTATTTTAGAGTATGCCTTAGTATGTACCAACTCATGCAGCTGAAACCGCTGTAAACAGTTTGTCGATAGCGGAAGTAATTCGCTCCCAAAACGTGAAATGTCAGCTAGAGACTAACAGAAGAATTGTATTCGCAAAGTTCCCTTGATGGTGGTATGCTAGTGTATATGTTCACCTATCTCCATAGTTACGCAAGCGTCGAGAGGAGTGTGAATGATACAATGATCAATCGCAATCAAAAGGTTAGAATGACTTTCGTTAACCTAAACCAACTGAGAGCCTCTTCACAAAAGGTGAGTGTATT
Organism: Paragonimus kellicotti; assembly: GCA_014220965.1. NCBI lineage: Eukaryota > Metazoa > Platyhelminthes > Trematoda > Plagiorchiida > Troglotrematidae > Paragonimus > Paragonimus kellicotti. The sequence continues at coordinate 47,592 of LOND01028647.1, read as the reverse complement.
TTGGATCGGTGCATCTGTTTTGCATTCTTCTGCAATTTTCGGTCCAACTTACAAAAAGTTGTTCGCCGACTGTTTATTTCCTGTAATAGCTGCTTCTGTATCGAGACATTGTTATTCGAACAACAAGATTGTCAAACGACGAATCTTCAGGAATAATAATATGAACATCTCCTTCTGTTCTGAAAGTCTATCACAAACACGTGATCGCACGTAATCACACAACCTTGGCTATAACAGTCATACTTTTTACACTCAGAGTCGACCAGACACGTCAGTGCAGGGACCAGGCAACGAACCGCGAAGTCGAAGTTTTTGTGTGTAGGCTAAACAGAAATATCTAATTAGGAACAGGGATCGGAGATTATGTCGAATTTATAATCAGCTGCACCAGGGTAGGCATCCGTTGGATGGCACGTCTACACATGCATCTGACCAACATCGCGTCTAAGTGGATTTATTCTACATTATTCATTGCAACACGAATATTCAGTATACTTTCTAAGGAAGTCAAAATCCGTGGTTTACTGTACTCTCGCACCGGAGCTGATGACAGAATTAGGAAATTCGTGTATTTCTCAACACCACAGAAGTGAGCAGTGCAAAAATGTCTAAGGTGTAACTCGATCGTGATTCTTTCAAAGATAATAGCTACTTTTATAGAAATCGTAAAAAAAATTTGCAACACATTAACATGACTAAGGTGACCTACCGGTGGTCCCGTATGTGTCGACTTTTTCTGACCATGGAGTATGAGGCCAATCAGACGGTGTCGATAACCACATTTAGTAATTAGCAAAATCAGCTGTCTGAATTGTGCATGAACTTATTGTTGGATAACTGCCATCTCATAATTAGGGGTTAATTATCACTGATATTCCGTTCAGGACTGTTAAGAAGAGGTTGCAAAAAAAAAAGAATTTGTCATGCTGAACTTTAGCCTATGATAAAAATATGCAACAGAGCTATGAGAACCAACCAAGAAGGTTTATCACCGAGAAGCATTACAGAGTGTAATGGTCTGCAGATTAACACGACTCGCCTGGTCTTATGTTAAGCCCTTCTTTCACTCCTCAGTAATTTTTCAAATTAAATCGTCGATGTTCTCAGCGTCTATGATCGTGGACCATGTTTGCCACACGTTAACGTTTACTGGCGAACAAACATTAAACATGTGGTAAATGACTATTTTTTACCGTTCGTTTATCTCTTCTAGAAGAACTGTCATACAATCGTTTGGGTTTCAATAACAGCCTACGTGAAGTTAATCGATTACCAAACATAATGAATGGCCCATGTACACTAAAGCGAATTCTCACCGTCCTTTTTTTGCGTACCGCTGATTCATTGTTCTATTCCGGCAATTTTCTGTATTAATCCAGAAGATGTAAATCTAAGTTTTAAGAAGCTCCTAATCAAAAATAGGCAATTTCTGTTACTATGTACTTTTGAGTAGCTTGATATATTTTTATTTCTATGCTAACGTTATAACTGTCTTGCTTTGGAGCTCTTCAGTTTGGAAGCTGGGTGAACACATTCATATATACCCGATAAAAAACACTATTGCGAAACCACTTACGTGCTCTAAACTACCAATCAGCTCCAACGTACGATTACCAAGAGCAAGCTGAAGCATTGACTGATATCAAACTTAAACAGTGGGAAGTCAGAAGACCTTCCACATCGACTAATTAATATTACCAAAATGGTTAAGGCCTACAAATCGACCGTATAATACCAATCCTGATGACAGCGCTGAGTGTCTGCGGTATAGAATTTCACTTCAGCGGTTAACTGAAAGCAACCTTCGTTATTAGTGGAATTGCTAGGAATTACGGTTGTTGGGTAAGTATACGGTTATATGCTACATTACAAGCTTAGCAGACCAGCGCATCGTTGCAGAAGATATAACGTAATCTTCCTGTGTTCAAACCCTGTTGAATCGACAACTAGCCCGCACCGAATGAGTTGATCGCGTAAGCAATGTTATGCGTTGGTTTGATTAAATTTGATGAGTCCTCAATTCAGCAGCAGGGGTAGTAAAAAAAAAAAGACATTCTAGGCTGATTGAATCACGTAGTTTGTATGTTAATAGAACATCCAATGCAACGCGCATTACTAAATGCGGTCGGCCGATGGTAATTAGGGGGATACCGAAGGCGAACAGAAATGATGTGCTCATACGGCATTAATTACACCGCTGGACAAGTTCGGACAATGTAAGTAGTTGGACCGGGAGACAACGCAAAAATCCGCACAATTAGGTCGCGACATTTTCAGATACGGTGGCGTGTAGTACACAATACTATGCATGCATACGTAAGAAAGCTGACAGTGTTTATAACCTTTTAGCATTCTATTGATCATTTGATATGGTGATACAATGAACGATGGAGAGAACCAGAGACACATTGACACAATTAAAAAATGAGGACGTATACACGTACTTCGAGCCATGCGAAGATAAGTCCGGCAGAAAGTTGAGCTTGTAGTCGCGTTATTGAACATTACTTAGGGATGTATTCGACTAAACTTGCCTGTTCCAAAAACGCATCCGTGGGTTATACCATTATTGATGCAATGTTCCTAATATACGTACAACATAACGAATACACCATTCGTTCGAAAATACCCAGTGAAGTCATGAGAACGACAAAGTAGCGAACAAGGCTTGTTTTCCGTGTTTGATCATCAGGCTAATTAGTATCCGATTACGTAACCCTGACCTCTGTGCACAGAAGAAGTTCGTGCGGACACTTAATCTCCCTGGCCCACAATCAATCAAGCCCACGATTTGGAACAGTGATTGCGTAACTGATAAACACGCCGTCCACAACCTCTATTGACCGTTTTTCTGGCTCACCCCAGTTACTGTTTTCATATTTATTGTGTTGTAATTAGCCTGATGATCAAACACGGAAAACAAGCCTTGTTCGCTACTTTGTCGTTCTCATGAATACACCATTGACAGAAAACCTTAGAACACAACAGTCCAGGTGTAATGATCAACTATACTCTCACAGAAGGTACTTGAACAAAATGCGGTGATACACTGTACTGAAATGTAACAAAGATCGGGAAATTTCACGCTAAAAACAGTTATTGAATTCAAACCTTTACATACATACCCACAAAGGATGAAACTCGTATCCCATGGTAGTTAAAGCATTGTTGTCTGTTGCCCATTTCGTTTATCTCTTCCAGTTGCTGTTGAAGAATATCTGTCCAAACACCCCGAAGATGAAACCCACCATCAGTGCAATGTGAGCAACTAGTGGGCTGGTCAAGAAAGGTTGTCGTGAAAAAACAGAAATCTAGTTTGTAAATGTTACATGTACGAAAATTTAAGTGATTAAAACGGGGTGGTAAATCGAAACGTGTACTGTCACATTTATAAGGATAAAATCTACTCTTACATTGCGTATAACAACAGGTACATAGTGCTTTGTTAGGCACAGTTGATGTACAGTGGCAACCTTGGCGCCCCGATGAATATCTTGGCTAGTTTAATAAGAGAAATATTAGACCAGATTTTCAGTTATGTTAGACGACAGCAGCAGTGCTTATCCTAGTTTGACCATTGTATTACGTGACAAACAGGTTGATCACTACCTAGTTCCGAAAATTCGTTGGATTTCATACTCGTTAGATTAAAACAACGTACAGAAAGAGCATGCTTGTGATTTGTAAGAACAACATTAAATCAATTGCGGGTGTTATCAGAGCCTTTTCAGAACAAAACCGAGATTGCACAATCAAAGAGAAAAACTATAAGGGATGAAGGACTGAATACACACGTTCAACGAAACAACACGGCTGTCTGTTGAGGAAACAGAGATAAAACAGTCACCGGACACAATCTCAAGAGTTATCACAGAGGGATGGTACTGCGAACGGTCTAATCAATCAGCCACATACAGGTCATAACTGGCTCCACGATCTTACCTAAATGGACGAATTCATCTGGTGAAGGGAATACACAAAGTTACGTCTCTATGCAAAAGTTAGTTTCGAGCATATTCACGGCGTCCTCTGAAGTCGGTGAATTCGAAGAAAACAAATACTACTGAAACAGAGTACATCTAGATGTACACCTTTGAAAATATTTACTTTGAAAAATAGTTCGAAGAATCACAGATGACCAATAAATAACGATCGGCATCTCAACCGTTCTGTCCGCATGCACATGCGCTACGAAACTGTGCGTCAACTACAACAAACTTTTACAACCACACGAAAGTACGTTTCCAGCCCATTCCAACAGCGTTGTTATGTTTCTGATCGGATCTATCCAAGTGACAATTGCAGAACGCAGAAGCACGTGATTGAACTTCAGTAAAAAAAAACATACAAATTTCGTTTTGCAAAAGCGCGTTTTCTCGATCCGCCAACCGCCGATCGTTTCATGACCATACGACTGATACTGCCAACTCCGCGGCGGAGACAACCTTGAGAATGTGTCAACAGCCCGATCAACCATCGACTACGCGCCCACTACCTAGGCTAAACAGTCCCCTGACTGGTCAATATATTAGTCAGCGAACTCGTTCGTCTACCCCGCCTGGAGCCCTCGCAATTCTGGTCACAAGGACGTCTACGGGCTGCTTCCAGCTCACTATTCGGAATCGCTGATCCAACGCCGGCACTTCGGACTGATTGCTACCGACAGCAAGCGTGTGGTGCAACTAAGGCATTTTCTCAAATCCAACCACCTCGGTAAGTTCGTGCAATATTCGCAGACGTCCCACCTATTTAGGGTCATCACCGCCCGTCCGTCAAACGTAAACTACTTCGCATTCTACCTCAGACCCCTACTTAACTTCGCATGTAATCTGCAGACAGATACAGTATATTTTGGATTCAACTGTTCATGCGATATTCAGATGATGAACCACTTTTTACTTTCCGCTACCTCCCAATTTATATGTGCCGTTTTTCCCTATGGTTGTTGACATCGATGTGACTGATTGTCGGAAGTCTGAGTATTCTTGTGTGTGCCCGAGTGTTAACTGTTTGTGGTGTACAATTGGTGAATTGAATATCACAGTATAACGATCGCTTAGTCACACACACCTTCAAAATGCGCGGTCTGTAACAATGGATCTGCAGAAATGGTAAGATCTTAACCTGTCTTCTGGAAAAGATTCGAGCTCACTCAACATGTGAACTGGTTCTGCCCTTGGTCTACAAGAAATTCAGAGAATCTAACTGAAAATCTAAGATATGTGCGCCTAAACAGTATAATTGCTGTAGCCTTAAGAGGATCAGAGCACTTTACCTGTCGCCTTATCGAAGATGCACCGCATATTCCACTATGCCTTGCTGGATCTGAGGATACAACTCCTAATCAGAAAAAATATATGAGGTCGATCGAAGCGAGTAAGCGACTATCCCTTTCACAACCGACTGACTATCTATGTTGATACCATGAAGCCCCTGTGCTACTGCGGCAACAACCAGTAAGCACGCTGACTACAGGATTTATTTTGTTGGTTCAAGCAACACTTCACCCTCTGCAAACCATCGTCAATCAGGCAGACGTTCGCAACAAAGCTACTGAAAGCTTAAGACATCTTCGCAACTACAACTGACTCACCCTGACAAACTGAAAGAGAATCAGGAGAAACCTAGTCCATTCACTTTGTCGGACATTGCATAGCAAACACCGTAGATATCGACAGTAACACATTTACGATGATACCGCCAAACTAACGAACAGCTGTGTTGATTGGTAATTGTGTTAAATCTGTCTAAGAGCGGTTCAGCAATGATGGTAGATTGGGAAGAGCACAACAAAAAGAAATTCCTGAACACTTCTAAACAATTGAGGCATACTATCTCACAGAGCGATTTCAAAGACTACGAAAAAGCTGACGTTAAGTACGTTGGCTTGTGTCTACTGTGAGCTATTCTGCGTGCTGTAGCTGAGTTTGAGAAGCCAATGGCGTTGCAACAAGTCAGACACAGTAGAGGTGACAACTCTATTAGGATACGTCCTGACCAAGGCAAATACACACGCCTGTAATCGACGTCTAAGACTCAACGAGGTGATTAAAGCAGCCAAAAGGGTATTATTACGCACAATGTGCCTGCTTCTAAATTTTCTGATGTGATTGTTCAAGTGGTACGTGATCTAGACCAGTGGAGATTTATAGCACCATTCACCGAGTATTAGGATTCGAGAGGTGAGTCTTGACCACTAAGAACAACCCTTCAAACAAAAGAAATGACGAAACGGGCATTTGCAGCTTCACGAGCAGCCCTATCACAGTTGCCTACTGGGATCAGGTGTCGTTTTGGCAGACCGAGAAAGCCAGATCTGAGTGGAGACAACTGTATACTGCTTCTGAGATCGCCTTAAGAAACCTTCACGCAATGGCCAAATCCAGTCCAGGAGGTCGAAAAACAGATCGCCGCTATTCCAATTTGGGATGGCGGCCTGAAAGCACATCATGGAACATTTACTCCGCCCATTTGACTCGATGAAGTTTCGCAAGCAAATTCATCTGTAGGCAGCGAAAGTGCCTCTTGGTATTTTTTTTACACCAACGGGGATTCACTCTGTAACAAACTGGCTGGATTTGGAAACCTCCGTTCTCGTCGAAGCCCATTTGTATTAGGCATCACAGAAACCTGGGATGAGGATGCAGTGTGAGACGGTGAAATGTCCATCCCTGGCATTACAGTTTCGCGGTGACATTATTCATGAAACGGTCCTGCTGGATCCGACAAACAGTTGATGTCGCTCAAAACCTGAATTGTTTGATTGATGTGATTTACAAGTAGCTTTCCGTTCACAGGGATGTCCACGAGGCCTTGATCAACGCTGTGTGCGGAATGCCACTTATACATCAATAAACAGAAATGTTAATCACCCGAAGCCACATTTCATGAACTATTTACTTAACACTGCCAGGTCCTCCTCTGTGACAGAGTTTTCTGGGACAGTAATGAAAGCCGGACTATTTCGTGCTCAGTGTCGGGTTGGTTAAGTACCGCTTTGTCTCGATTATATTCCCACCAACGAGGCTGACATGGTCGGTGATCTAAAAACCACAGCTCCACTTGACCACACTGATCACGGGATAATGAGATTTACCTATCTAAACACACTTCTCGAAATATGAGTCTAAAAGCCTATCAGAAGGCAAGTTTCAGGGAGATGAAAACATAGCTTAGCAATGTTAAACGGCCTGGCACCGTCATCACACCCAGTCTAGATCATCATTAGCAGCTCATCGCTGAGGTAACCACAGATACCGTTAACCACATCCCAGCAAAATGTCCCAAACTTGACTTTTCCAAAACCTTTGACACGGTTGATCACTCCACCATGCTACTGAAACTTCATAAATACGGCCCCAATCAGCGGCGCTTACCAAGATGACTTAAGGATTATCTAACAGGAATGTATGTTTAGCACCAAAGTGAATGGACAGTTATAGGAGCAGTTTCTTGTCAACAGCGACGTTTCGCAAGGATCCATATTAGGGCCCCTGCTGTTCATTCTTTCCGTTCCTGAACAACCCACCATGGTCAAATCACTAGTGTTTCTTAAGGCCGATGACACAAGACTCTGACGAACTCAAGAGTGCCCGGGAGATGAGATAACCTTAGAGAACGAGACAAAGTGAATGAACTAGTAGTCCACAGAAAATAACTTGTCATTCGATGTCAATAAACGTGGTCATGCAAAGCCACCATTGAAATTGAGCTGACTACTAACATGACGACACAGCCACTCAACATATGAACGAGATTTAGAGACCCTAGTGACAGAGAGATTGAGTCTGCCTACAAATGGTGTAACCATGGCTAGAAAGGTGCAAGTTACCCTTGAACCTCTAATCTGCTACTCCGTCTGCTTGCTGATAGAAGGACCTCTTGAACGTAAAGAAGGTAGACCGTAAGCAATGCTCTGTAGCTTCTATAACTTCATTAACTGATAAACTTGTTCGTTCAGCTAAACTGGCATCTGCTTCAAGACGCTGGCGAATCACCTCCAGAATTTCCCCACTGGAATCTTGGTGAACAACGAAACAACATCAAAGCTGACCAGACATTCGTCAGCAAACAGACGGAGTAGCAATGGGTCATCTATCTCTCCCACGGTTGCCAACTTGTTCATGCAAGATCTAGAGAAAAAGTTGCTGTCCAGCTTTCCTGATCCACCTAGAATTTGGTGGAGGTATGTCGATGATACGTTGGTGGTGATACGTACAGAAACTATTGATAAATTCATGGAACACATAAATTCATTTCATCAGCATATCAAATTTACGATTGAGCGCGAATCAGTGACCATGAGCTCAATAATCACGGAAATGAAAAGACGAGACAACGAAACAACGTATATGCTGCCAAGCGCTGTGTGCCAATGTGTCATAGCATGATTCAACAAAACAG
>LOND01028647.1:0-24864 GCA_014220965.1 Paragonimus kellicotti | reverse complement strand
TGGGGGAAGAGAAAGTGGTGACGCTGACCAAAGTGATATAAAACCTGTTATTTTACCGTCGCATGGTACAGTCACAGAACTCATAGTTAAACATTACCACGAGGTGGAAGGTCACATGGGTGCCACACATGTACTTGCGTCCATTCGGACGAAATTTTGGTTGTTAAAGGGGATGGCGACTGTCAGGCGCGTGATTAATAAGTGCTACAGGTGCAAATTACTTTTTTCGAAACCGTGTGAGCAGCTAATGGCTCCATTACCAATAAATAGAGTGACTGCTGACGGGTATCCATTCCGGTATACTGGAGTGGACTACTTTGGTCCGTTCAAAGTGAAGATAGGTAGAAGCGAACACAAGCGCTACGGCTGTGTGTTTACTTGTTTTCAGACTCGTGCTATCCATTTGGAGGTTGCCCACTCACTGTCAACTGATTCGTTCATGATGGCACTTATTAGATTTGTGGGCAGACGAGGTGCTCCGGATGCCATATATAGCGACAATGGCACCAACTTTGTAGGAGCAGATTCAGAGCTGAAGAAGAGGCTGCAAGCTTTGGATCAAAGAAAGATTGCAGATTGTTTACTAATTCGTAAAATTGACTGGTACTTTAACCCACCTGAAGCCAGCCATCGAGGTGGAATATGGGAAAGAATGATAAGAACCATCCGGCGGGTACTTACTTCCATCACTCACCAGCAGGTTATGAATGAGGAGGCGCTGCTTAGTTACATTGTAGAGGTAGAACGATTGATTAACAATCGTCCACTTGTGCCTATCTATGATGATCCTCAAAATCCGAAGGTGCTGAGACCGAATGATCTGTTATTGCTTCGGTCGAATTGGGGTTTTCTAAGACGACGAATGCCATACTGTGGGTCGAAGGCAAGCCCGACATCTCGCTTGTGGATTTTGGAAGAAGTAGCGGCGTGACTACAATCTTATCATAAGTGGTTCACTGTTCCAGCTGATTTCGCAGGTAGAGGACGTCGTACTCCTTTGTGACACATCAGCTCCTCGGGGTGTTTGGCCGAAAGGACGTAGTAATCCAATGCATCCCAGAGATCAGAAAATCACATAGAACAAGTATTCGTGAAAACGCCACAAGGTGTTGTAAGGCGTGATATCAGGTCGCTGTGTCTTCTGGAAGGGCACGACAGAAGTTAATTCATGGTATGTCAAGGAGTTGCTTTAGAATCTCTAGCGATCCATCCTAAGATGGCTTTCATGGATTTGTACAGAAAGCCCAAGTGAATTACTTTTCTTAGCCGTTGTGCTTCTATTCGCCCACAGGACTGAAATCGATCAGCCGTTTTGTGGTTGGCCTGCAAACGAGTAAGCATCCACCACAGCTCCAGACAGGGTTGGGAAAGGAAGAAGAAGAAGATACAGACTGATCAACAACGTTTTTGGCGACATGATAAGGACATCCTTAAACACTTGAAAGAATACTTCTTGTTCCCAGGTAGAGTAAACCAACAGGAGTGAGGCGTGTTCCAATATTGGTCCTCTATCCTTCTGAATTTCCCCCAACAATCCATCCTTACATGCATCCTTTCCGTTTCGCAGTTGTACGATAGCTCTCCGTACCACTGTCAAATCCATGAAGAAAGCAAGTGAAAATGTGATGTCTTGTTGTGGTAGACCACTCACGGTTTCCAAATCGATGGTAACCGCACGGTTTAGTAGGCTACCAAATTGCTCGTGTCAGATTGTTATAATGTCCTCTGGTTGAGTGCACGAAAAACCATGGTCTGCATCAGTCAGTGTTTTAGTGGACTGGATGGATGGACCAAAAATCGTGGAACCCCTTGTGTTGTCCGGAGTCACCGTAACTTTGGATCAGCTCATCTCGTTTATTCCACCAGTCGTCCTTGATTCCGCAAAGCCGTTCGGTGGATTGTTGGCGAACACTCAAGAATGTGACTCTTTTATTTTCGTTGTCTGGACCCATTGTGGAAATAGCAAACGCTGTATTTTTCTCTCGGTATCAAGTTGGAGATCAGTACGTTGTTGTTTTCGAACCACTCCGATCGTTTGTGGCGCTGGATACCGAACGTCTCGATGGCTGATGTCCTGATCTGTTCCTGGAGGTGTTGTCACATACCGTCGGGGGTAGTGGATGGGGTAGCCCATTTCAGACCCTCTTATACAACGTCTTTCGATGGATTTCCCTCGAGTACTACGTTGACGCAGTTTTTGATAGAGTTTGTCGATGGAAATAGCGCCTCCTGTAAGCGATATTTAGTAATGATACCTTTTCTGTCTGCCAGGTCTGAAAATCAGAGATTTGTTAGGAGAATCAATGGAACAATGCACGCGGAGTGTTGTCTGTCGGCATGAAGGCGAAGATATGATCGTGTGGATCGACCTCTGATGATTTTGACATTGTCACTGGCGTGAAGCAGGGTTGTGTCTAGTCCTCAACCTATTTAGTTTATATTTGTCTGCCATTCTAACAGCTGCGCTTCAGAATTTGCAGGATGATGAGGTTGGATACCGCACGATTTGACGCATGGTGAATAGTCAACGTTTCGGCATCCCACGTCGGCAACGTAATTCCACAATCCGCACGCCGTTGTCCGCAGATTATAGTGCGCCACTTGCACATAACAAAGATTAACTTCAGCGATTGGCCACGGTTCTCGCGACAGCGGAACACAAACTCGGTTCAGATATCAACAAGAGTAAGACATTTTCTTCCTTTCAGACTTCTTCGGGTGAATGTGCTGTGTAAACACCTGGGATCCACATCAACGGAGGCAATGTGGATAGCCACACAGATATCTGCTACCGAGGTAGCCACTGATTGACATATCTATCCATAGACTATCATCATCATCATCATATCAGCCATGAGCCTGACCAAAAGGTACTGTGGCTCGGGCTGCCGCTCACCTCAACAGTGACGTGGAATATCCTAGAAGAAAACGTTACTAAGAAGGTTGAAAATTAATAGAAGTCTAAGCAAAAGAACTAGAAATGGTATGGATGCAGGTACGCCATTGACTGCGACACGCTGCCATCTCGGATAGCGTCTCTAACCAGCGGTTTGAGTGATCACGAGGACCCCATCCAGGCAGGCGACACCTACCCACTTTACTCAGTGGAGCAGTCAGGGTTTTCATATTTCGTGACCACGTTGTCGCTTGACCACCATGTGGTTTCACCCAACTGTTGGTGGTCTCAGTATATAATGCCCGGTACGGTAAACGCTCAGCTGGCATACGGAGTACGTGACCTAACCATCGCAGGCTGTGCAACGTGAGTAGTTGACCAATTGATCGCGCATCCCGAGCGTTCCGGAATACGCGCCGGCGAACTGCCGTATTGCTCACGCGATCAGTCCACTTAATGTGGGCTAACTGGCGGAGACAACGATGGTCAAATACAGCAAGCTTGTTGATATCTTCCTTGCGAACAGGCCACGTCTCCGAACCATAGAGCAAAACAGAACGCACACAAGCATTATATACTCTTCCTTTCAGCGACAATCGAACGTCTTTTCGACGCCACAGATGACGCAGGTTGGCAAAGGCAACTCGTGCCTTTGCTATCCTCGTTGATATCTCATCAGCAATATTACAAGCTGACGAGATAATGCTACCCAAGTAGGTGAAACTGTCCACAGTCTCAAGCGGATTACCTGCAATAAAGAAAGTAGGAGTGGAAATGCCCCAGTCTTGAAGTAACACTTTGCACTTTGAAGGTGCGAAGCGCATTCCATACAAACCAGCCCGGTCATTCACCTTGTTCAGCATGGTCTGCATGTCTTCGGCAGAGGGGCTAAGTAAGACAATGTCGTCCGCGTACTCCAGATCGGTCAACCGAGCGCCAGGAAGAAGCTCAACACCAAGTCCACTGGACTCCTTAAGCGCACCCTCCAAAATGTCGTCCATGACAAAATTGAACAGGAAAGGGGAAATCGGACACCCTTGACGAACACCACTAGAAGTGATGAACTCCCGAGACAGCTGCCCATAAACCCTCACCCTGCTTGCAGAGTGAGCATACAGTGATCTCAACAGATTCACGTATTTCCCTGGTACTCCCTTGCGAAGAAGACAGTTCCAGAGAACGTTACGAGCAACTGAATCGAAAGCAGCCTTCAGGTCCAAAAAGACCAAGACCGTCGGCTGCCTATAAGAGTGCCGATGTTCCAAGATCCGTCGCAAGGTAAAAATGTGGTCAACGCACCCTCGACCGGATCGGAATCCTGCCTGTTCTTCACGTATCTGACTTTCTCTGGGTTTAGTGAGCCGACGTAAAATGAGGCCAGTGAGTAACTTGGAAGCAACAGATACCAAACTGATGCCTCTGTGGTTGTCACATAGACTTCGGGCCCCTTTTTGAAAACGGGAATTACTGTTGACAAGCACCAATCGCGAGGTACCTCTTCAGTCTCCCAAATCGTCTGGAGGAGTTTAGTCAGTTCTGATATCAACCTTTCCCCGCCATCCTTGAACAGAGAAGGAGGGATGAGGTCTGGTCCAGGAGCCTTGTTACGCTTCAATAATTTGAGCTCTAGGACCACTTCTGCTTCCGACGGAGGGCCGTCTGGAATGCAATAACTGACCATTCGGGTCCCGTCGTCCACATAATCTGGTTGAGGCCAGCTGAACTGTTCTTCAAAATGTTCAGCCCACCTATCAAGTCGACGCGATTGATTGGTGATAAGTGAACCATCTTTTTCACATATGGTCTCACTTACACCGACTCGACGACCAGTACAACCACGGATCAGGGAAAAAAGCCTTCTACAATTTCCAGATAAAAAGGCCCTTTCCATCTCTTTCGACTGTTCGACCAAGTAGTGCTCACGGTCTTTGCGCAAGCTTTTAGTCAGCTTGCGTTTAAGTTCTCGACGGTCGTCATCATATTCAGAACCAGGTGGGATCGAGCGACGCTTGTTCATGAGGTTTATCGACGCGATGGAAATCCAGTTCTGTCGCAACTGAACAGCTCCTTCGGAACATACCTCTTCACAGCATGTTTTCATAGCTGCGGCGATTTGTTCCCAGTGTTCGTTAGGATCTTTCACCTGACTCGAACTGGGCAACTTGTTCACCAACGCCTTCTGGTAAGCGTTCTTTACACCCTCATCGCTCGAATGCCAGTTAATTACCTTGCATTTACGAGCGTGTCCTCTGGGTAAATGACAAAACAAAACGGGCACGCACAACAGCATGGTCCGAGTCCAGGTGGTTGCTCCAAGGACAACGAGTGGCGTGATCACATGACGAAGGTTAGCGCTGTTTTTGGACGTCTTGAAAGACGTATCGGGGGAAATCACAGCCTGATGATGAACACTAAGATGCTTGTCTGTCGTTCCGTGGTGCTGTCTATGCTGCCGTATGGCAGTGGAACTTAGACATTGTGTCAAAGGAATGTGCGCTATCTGTACCGCTTCCATGTGCAATGTATAAGACTTGATTTCAAACGCTAGAGTACTTCAGTGAGCAGACAAGGTTCAGACTGAAGCGGTGCTGATGCTCAAACAGCTTCGCTGGTTAGGATAGGTCACGCGGATGGGCAAAGACCAGATTCCGAAAAAGCTGCTCTACGAGCAAGTGAAATCTGGCAGATAAAAACTTGGTGGTCAGAAAATGAGATATCAGGATGTTGTCCAGGAAAGTCTATTACATTGAAATATCCATTTTGAATCTTGGGAGGGCTTGGCCTTGAACCGGATCGTCCGAAGGAATACGATCTGAACGGGCGTCCGGCGATTCAATGTGTAAACATTGCGGGGCCACGAATTAAAGCGCGCGAGATGCAAGGGAATCATAGGTGTTATAGTGACATGGGTACATGACGTTGTGATGAATGAGGCAGCTATTGGGTTGGCCGTCTTCGACTAGTAGGTCATCAGCATATTCATAATACACCGTCACCAAAAGGGAAGACGAGTACGCTAGGCTCAAGTAAGTTGTGACAGATATATCTACTTTTTTGATGACTAAAAAAAACCATTTTTCACTATGGTCTCGCTTACACCAACTCGACGGCCAACACAATAAGGGATAATAGGGAACAGCATTTAGCTACTCCCATATAAAGTGACTAGCTCAACTCCTTTTCAAGTGATGCTGGTGGAGTTGCCCCAAGTTTGCGTTTCAGCTTCAATTCAGGTTCTCGACGGTCGTTGTCAAATTCAGAGAAGGTTGGAATCAAGCAAAGTTTGTACAAAAGGTTGCTCAACGCGATATATATCTAATTCTGTCGCAATGACACAACTCCTCCGGAACATGACTCATCATATCGGACTTCCATGACTGTTGTGATTTGTTCTCAGTGTCGGTTAGGATAACCTAAATAGGATAAATAGGATAATCTAAATCGACCTGAGTAGCTGAATCGTCAGTGTCCCTTGATAAGCAGCCGTATCATTCTTTTCGCCCGGATGCCAGATGTTTAACTTTCAGTTGAGTTTATGATCTCTGAGCAAACGACAGAAGAAAATGGGCAAGCACAACAGCATAACCCGGAACGAGGTGGTTACCCGAAGGTGTACGACAGTTTTCAACAGTGACGCAACATGTATCCAATAGCAATCTGGTCAATTTGTGTCAATGGCTAAGACGCTCTCGGTGGCCTTCATATGGCGTACTGCTGAAGTGCGATACTTGAAATATAGAAACTGATGGATGCGCATAGTTCCAGCAGACGTTCACCATTACCAATGTGTTCCACCCGGACACCAAACATACCATCCAGCCGATTGTTATCTGCAGAAAGATGATTAGGTTAAGTGTTCCAATCGCCCGCTGGCAATATGGTGTTTGGATGCTTGGGCTGTTTCGGAAGGCCGAGGAGGGTAGAAGAGAATGAGTGAGTAAGACATCCACGGAGATAATCAAAGTTAGATGTGGTTTCTGGACAACACCGAAGCTTTCTCGACCGTATTGGATAAGAGGACAGCGATCATGGCCAACTGCTGGGCGTTCAAGGTGCGCCGTTTGCGGGTATTCGCTTAATCTGTCTTCTTGCTTATGCGGTAGAAAGCAGTGCGGAAATTAGTAAATAACTCCGCTGTATAGGATTCCGCCTCACTTCCTGAAGAGTCTTATGCAGACAGAACACAACCAAACATTGTGGGCATAACTGCTCTCTATCCAACTGCTCACTTTTAGCCTATCCAAGGTTGTGCTTAATAGGATCGAAGCCCGGAAAAGTATAAGCTACCGGATCAACGCAGTACACAAACCTCAGCACCACGTCAAGATAGCAGAATCAGCATGAAGCCATACGCCGAAAACTGCGGAAAGAGCAACAGGTTTGGAAGATGATACTGAGCACGATATCGAGATACACATGAAATAGCACAACGAGGATCAAGACATTACTAATCATCAAGTTCTCACAACTTCACTACTAGCCCTGTGCTTGTCAGGCAAGGAACAACATAGTGTATACAATGTATGTTTTATGACTGAATACTGCAAAAAACGTAAAACCACCAAACAGGACGATATAAAAGCAACTTTTGGTGAAGAAAGATACTCAACTTATTCTGAAATTAACTTCAGGTAATAAATGTGTGATTCACCTCGACATTAAATAGCGGAGTCCCCGAACGGACGCCAGTAACAAAAAGGCTTGTAGCCGTCGTACTTTATGACAAAGAAGAATATGAGATCGATAATTTTAACATAATGCTGAAAATGTATGGACTTGGACGTTACAGTGTGCCATCAGATGATTATTTTAGAATATAATAAGTTTGGGGTGTTTGAGTTTGTTACATGTGTTTGGCAATCATGTAAAGTTTCTGTTAAATGCGTAGAGCACAAGTGTGAGCACACTATCAAGCCACAGTTATTCAACGTCCAAAAACACTGCATTACATTACGCCGATTCCAGAAACCACAAGAAAACTGGAAAGACGAACAGGCATTGTATAATAATAAGCACAATTTGCAACTGTCGCAGATTTACTTTATAAGGAACTTGTGTAATTAGCAACGGTGTAAGAAACACTTATAATCCTCGAATCATCAAACCGGGCTGAGAAGTGTTAGGAAAAAAAGAAGAGGAAACAATTAAAGACTGATGGTTTTTGAACAGTCATCACTAAATGAACAGCAAACTCTGACATTTCCACATTAGTTAGATCATGAAAAAGATTGAATTGAGAAGTTTTACAAGATATATGACTCGATAGGTTGACATACGAAATATTGAGTTCCTTCTTGAGGGGTTCCCATATGAGTCGATGACTTAAACGCCTGGTCCACTTTAACGGGAGAGGTTGACTTAACTCAACCGTACAGTAAATAAACAAGAAGTGCTTGCCAACAATCAATAATGTGTAGAGCAGATGTATTTGGCGGTACAATGCATTGAGGCAGAAGTAAAGCTCACAGAATGAATTGCATTGATTAACTCACCTCGTAACATACTACAAGTGCCGCAAGTAACGAAGGTACGATGTATCGAGCAGATAACGACGGACCTATTCGCTTCGCCAACCAAAACAAGCTATCCATCGAGGTAGCAACTGGTGAAACACAAACGGTACAAGTCCTTATAGACGTAACGGTGTGAATGTTTCTGTTGACTAAGGGTTGACCGACGATATGTACAGGCATCGGGATGTTTCGTTCAAAGCGCGCGTTCGAATTTATCAACCCCGAAAGACCAGTGGACGGGGAACAATGCTGTATGTAGGCTGGCGGTTGCCTGTGAACAATAAGCAACAGATTTCCGAGGAAAATGATAAACAATTCTAACGACTTGTCCTCAATGTACACATTCTTTACAAAATTATAACATTATATACCACACGTAAAAGGTAAAGGTAGTAATTTAGAAATATAAGAATCGCGATTAGAACAGCCACTGTCAAGGCACGGTAAAGCAGAATCGTAAAGAGGCGTACGGATGAAATAAACAGTACTGCTACTCAATCAAACACAAGAAACAAATCGCGAGGTGGACTTGACAGTAGACACTGAAAAAGGCCTTTGAAACTCTCATGCAAATCGAAAATTAAATGGTGAAAATTAAAGTTGGCAAGTCGGGAGGGCCAAACAGACCGTCGCCAGCACGAAGAATTCGTTGAAATTTTGACTGCAATTGTGAATACATTCACGCATGGAAAAATTGCTGAACGTTAAAACTGTTAGCATCATCCCGGAGCCAAATGAAGAAACACTTACATTTCGAATGATTGCATGCACACTGATGGCGTTGAAAGTTTTTAATAAGATCACCTTTGGACGCACAATGTCGCAAAACGACTGGATCGGTCAACATACGTTAGCGCATTGTCACTCCCGGTCGTCCTGCTTCAGTTTTGACACAATGACCTACTGTAGCGGGAAGTCGTCCAATAAAGCGAGACCATTATTGTCCATTTCGCACGTTCCCACACTACACGCACGCTCGCGTCTATGAAGCGGAATTCCAGTCCAAAATGCAGTGATAGTTTCTACTCACATGTCGTGTGTACTTCTACTGGCTCTTTGCGATTGGCTAAAGCTTTCTGTCGTGGATTGTTACTTGTGATCTCCCGTACGTAGTTTGTCGTTGAGTGATGGCTCGTCCGATCACTCGTGTTGTCCGCAATTCGTCTGTTGAGGGCTTTGACGATGGATCACCACCGTGTCGAGATATCTCAGTGAGCGTTGGGACAATCAGACCTCCGATTTGGTCATATATCACATTTTCTCGTCCAATCAATATTGTTATCGCGGGATAGCAAATACAATCCGTTTCTATTTCCACGATTACAGAGACGCTTTCAAATGCATCGACAGGGGGTTCCTGATATCTGCTCCAAAAGAGTGACCCAAAGAACACGATTCTGCTGTCAGAAATCAGATATCTCAAGCCGTTACTGAGATATGCATCGGCGTGGGATTCAAATATTTCTTCGCGCGCTCACGCCGCCACAAGGTCAAGGATTTTCTATAAATACAGACCAGTTTCTCATGTAAATTTGCAAAGCGTCTGGTGGCTAAATACATTGCTTATCCGGAGTCTGCTTTGTCCGTGTTCTCATTGGTTCTTGTCGTTCGCAGTTTGGGGCCAGTGGGGATAAAATGGGTCGGACGACGCGACGATTCCGTACAGATAGGAACAGTGTGTTTATTTAACCGAACTTCTTTTCTTCATTATTTTGGTATCACTAGTCCACTTAGATGGCTGACATTCGAAGTGGTAATATCCTGGCGAATAACTTGGGCAACAGGAGGTTCAAGGAGATGACTATTATTTCTGGCCCAATGACAGTCCATCCATTACGTGGATAGGGTTTTCATTTTATATCTCTGACTTTCCCCGAGGTTGATCTGCTGTTGTGCGATATGAATACGAGCAGGTAAGAAACAAATTCGACTAAGGACCTGGAGAATCAGTTGGAAACTTCAGAGAAAAACGATGCGGACGTTCGCGAACTGCCATGATGTTCCACCAAATTAACACGCCTGTTACGCAACATATCCACTGCACAAAATTCAGTATCTGAAACAGTCGTTTGCGAAATAGTACTCTCAACATTTTAAATCAAACTGATAAAAGAAACCAGCGATATAGTCTGAAGCTTCATACACTGTCCTCAATAAATCCAGTAAACATAATTAAAACGCAAGTCCAATGAGACACTAGCATTCTTGCAACTTATTAGTTGCACAGGCTGTCAAGTGTAAGCCCAGTGGAAGAGCGTACTGGTTTCGAATGACAAATACTTCTGTTAGAGTTTAACCACACATGAATAACAACAACAGAAAACATAAATCACCGGAAGCTGGGGAGGAATGTTCGGACGAGAACTAAAATAGAGAGAGTAGGATATGGTTATCACTGGTCACAACTGGATCAGCATCATCACCATCATCATAGACAGCAATACATCAGTGGTTCACACTGATGCTTAACTGCCACACAACCACGAAGAAGAAAAAAACCTATATAGGAAGAGAGAAGGAAAAAAGAAGGGGAGGGGAAGGGGACCTAACTACTAAAAATAGCTACGTCTATATTCAAACATACAACATCAAGGTGCCTACACCTTGCAAACAAACAACCGAGCTGTAAGTGAAAGTAAGGCGTCATCAGCAAGACAGCTTCCTTACGGCTTTCACTGCCCCGCGTCATTAAGTGCACTCACTTCACAGACAACTCGACAAACAACAACATTCACGCCACTGAGCTCGATTAGCCGCCATCTCACCTAACGTCTCAAGCCACCGACTCTGTGAGTCGCGAGGGCCCCAGCCCGGGAGACGAACCCGACCTACAGTGACCAACCCCTTCGTGAACGATTTCATTTGTCTACGCCAGGTCATCATCTGTCCACCTCGCACCTTGCGCCAGTCGGCCGCAGCGTCGGCAAACAGTGCTCGGTGTGGCAAACGACTAGCTGGCATCCTTAGTACATGACCTAACCATCTAAGTCTGTGCAAATGTAGCGACTGAACAAAAGAACTCGTTTGACAATCAGTGCCAAACACCCGCTTCCTAACCTCCTCGTTGCTTACTCGCTGGTGCCACCCGATACGAGCGATTGAACGCAGACATCGGTGGTCAAATACCTGGAGACGGTTCACGTCCTCTACCCTGAGCGGCCAGGTTTCGCTGCCGTAAAGTAATACAGCCCTCACTGTTGTCTGATATACGCGACCCTTAAGCTTCAGAGAAATACCTCTCTGTCGCCATAGGTGTCTCAGATTAGCGAACACCGCCCTAGCCTTGGAAATACGCGCTTCTATTTCATTCCCTACACCTCCGCCGCCGCTGATGCAGCTTCCCAGGTATACAAACCGGTCAACAATCTCCATGACTTCATTATCTAACATTAAATCTACGTGATCACAACAATCTTGCAGAAGCACTTTGCATTTTGAGGCTGCAAAGCGCATTCCGAAGTACTTAGCAGAACGCGAAATAGCGTTGTTTGTGCCGCTTGAAAGTTGTCAAACAGCAACACCTTGTCGTCAGCATAATCAAGATCAGTCAGTCTTTCACCAGGTAGGAGGTCCACGCCGGCATCATTTGAGTGCCGCAGACAGTCCTCCATTATTTCGTCTATGACGAAATTGAACAAAAATGGTGAAAGGGGACAGCCTTGACGTACGCCGCTCCTGGTGCTGAAACTGTCAGACAGTTCACCGTAAACCCTAACCTGAGCTGAAGTATGGGAATAAAGCGCCGACAGTATGTTCACATACTTGGTCGGTACACCCCTGCGTTTAAGCGACTCTAAAAGTGTAGATCGATCCACCGAATCGAACGCACCTTTATAGTCGAGGAATACGGCGATTGTTGGCCGGCGGTACACATGACGCTGCTCCAGAATTTGACGAAGAGTAAAAATGTGATCTATACAACCCCGC
Organism: Paragonimus kellicotti; assembly: GCA_014220965.1. Lineage (NCBI taxonomy): Eukaryota > Metazoa > Platyhelminthes > Trematoda > Plagiorchiida > Troglotrematidae > Paragonimus > Paragonimus kellicotti. The sequence continues at coordinate 12,528 of LOND01028647.1, read as the reverse complement.
CCAGGGCGAAACCCTGCCTGTTCTTCCCTAATGTTTACTTCCCGAACTGCAGTGAGTCGACGAAGTATAATGGATGCCAGAACCCTTGAAATGACTGGGGTCAAACTAATCCCTCTATGGTTTTCGCAAGAGCCCCGGGCTCCTTTCTTAAATATGGGAACTATTATCGAGTGACCCCAGCACGGAGGGATGGTCTCCGTCGTCCACACAAGTTGAAACAATTGAGTCACAAAATAACAAAACATATTACCTACAATGAAGATTGATCCCTATGCGACATAAAAGTGGTGGAGAATTCACAGTTTGTTATACGCACGACAAGGATCGATAAGGATGAGTGAGTCGAGATAACTATCCAGACGTAATCTGCCCAAGCGGAAAGTACATTTTAGGGTGACGTGCAGATTAACGCAACCGAACGTTGACTCATATGTGATGTCGGCCACCTGCTGGACATTAACGAACGCCTCTCACCAACGCAGAGCCTCCACAGGAACCCAACCACTGTGATTATAACCTATTCGACATTATTGAAATTCAAGATCAGCCACTTTAAGCCGTGCTGCCATAGCATGCCTTGATAATCTGGATGTTTTTTCCAGCCCTCACTTGTTTCACATTGCGTTGCCTGAGGAAGAACAGTCAACTGTGCCGTGCTATATTCGATCAAAATACGTAGAAAGACGAAAAGATCCGTAAATACATGGAGTTTTCTACCAACTATTCAGGGCAACTTAAAAGATTACCACAATTATTTACTATGAAACTAGAGCAGCGTCACAGATGCATTAGTAGCACGAAGTTAAGAGTCGCCTTGCGTTTTCTGATCGCATTAGTCAAGTCCCCATTTAGTTGAGCATAAACAATGAACGAATAAGTTCAATCTTTAAGAGATAAACGGATGCTCACCAAACATCATAAGTAGAGGGCATTCGTCAGTTGCGCCTTTCAAAAAAGAATTAATACCTTATCAGTAACATTACCGCCACCCGTACAAGTAAGATTAGGCACGCACTTCAATCGTTCCCAGATGTGTGGTCAAACCAACCAATCTTGCAGGAATATTCGGGCTTCATGAAGACAAAATGTAGGCTTGCCTATACGCGTTTACACCAGGACAATGTAAAAACTACTACATTCTGAAGGACTGTTCACCCAGGATGATTACGTGTTCCATATATTCCACACGCTAACTGACACCAGCGCGGTGAATCAAAACCCAAAACTGACGAAACAACAAACACATGAGTAACGATCGGAAAGTGATAAATAGTTGGTGTACACCGCGCTTGGTGGAAAACTGATGCAGCCACCTTACATATATCTCAATACTGCTACATAGGAGCAGAAAGCATGTAGAATAGTATCGAAGTCGTCAACACATGTGACAACAAGGAGAGGTGGTGAAACATGACAGCCATCTGATCTCAATGAAGGCTGGGGAGGGCGACCACACAAACAGCGTGAGTAAGAACAGCCAGCAATTCGAAATGAACATGAGGCTATATAAACCATATTTTAAAGGATGATGTTGCGTTATGCAGGCGAAACTCATGAGTGAACCAACGGATCGCATCCTGATATAACAAAAGCAACAGTCTGAACTGTATATTATTGCAAAACAAAGAGAATATGACTGATTAACATACTAGACAGCGGTATCATTGAGAGCAACAAATTACTGGCTGATGCTCGGGATTAACTACCAAACAACCATGAGAAGAAAAGGCCCAACTATGAAGAAAATGGACTCATTCAGTAACAAACATCTTGATCTATTTAAACTCAAACACCAAACGTCAACTTTACAAGCAATCGAATTGCAGGTAACAACAGCAACCGGTACACCAATGAACCCGATAAACAGCCGGCTCCCCTGACACTTCCAGCCACAAACTCTGTCAGTAGTAGGGGTTCCAGTCCAGGAGACGAATTACACCAACAATGACTAACCGTCTTCATAACATTATGAAAAACTAGCCGTAGATCCAAATCGAAACTTACACCAATAGGCTACAGGATCTGCAAAGAGCCAGATGTGTCAGACGATTGGAATTCCTAATGTACAACTTATTCATCATGATCTATACACCACTAAAACCGATCGAATGGATTCCTTCGAACTTCATTATTGAATATCAGCTTCTTACAGTAATTGCGGTTTACAAGGCGGTGTCACCTAATGTGTAGGATTGGATATGAACATGAGATAACGAATGCATGAAGACGATTTATGTTTGCCAGGCTGGGTATCCTCGATTCACAGCCGCACAGTAACGCCCCTCTCACGATCACCAAACATACACACTTCACAAGATTCAGGGATGTCTGTCTTCAGCGATCAAAAGGAACGATGAAGACCGCATCAGTCAATCCTGCTGTGGCAGCCGGCTGAGGATTGCACCTTCTCTTGTATAACTGATTTCAGTATTAACAGAGTCGCTTCAAGTGTGTGAATGGTGATGAGTGAACAGTGCGAAGGTCGTCAGTTCGACATGTAGATTACTGGCCCGGATTCTAGTCTCTGAAATGCGGTGGATTTCAAATTTCAATGACTCCGGCGTTTGATCGACGACAGTCTGCAACTGCATATAATTTTAAATGCGAGTGTCCGTGGCGCTTACACCAACTTGCAAGCTCGGCCTAATCAGTAGTATATGAGAACCAAAAACGGAGTGGTAAGGGATAGTTTCCGCCATAGTGTACCTACGATTGACAACGTTCGTCCTAGGACCTCATGGGGAATTACCATGAATCAGAATTGTATGGGGTCTAACACCAAGGTAACAAAAGACGATGTAGAAAGTCAGCATTAGCACATCTTCGTCTATTCCTAACTAACAACTGGTCAAAAAGTTCTACTGCATAGGATAAAGTAACCAGAACGTCGAACAAGGTAGTCTTACCATGGCTCCACCAACAGATGCAAAAAATTCCAGCAGCCGAGCCGATTGCAGCAGCCACATAGGACAAGCTTCGGCGGTTCTCCGCATATGGGGATAAAGCAAACTCAGTACGTTCGGTGAAATATGGTTGGACGAAACAGCCATGTCACGTATCATTTCGTTAGGAGGGGAGACAAAAGCGGCAGCTAAGGGACCCCAGAGAAATGGAGGTCGAGCAATAACAGGATGTGGTTGACCAGAGCGGCGATCCGAGAGCTAATTGTGAAAGGGAAGATAACCAAAACAATTGATCTCACAGAAGAAACCATTATAAAGGGATTGACGAAAATATCATACGAAGGAAACAAACGACACGTATATGGTAGATTTGGCTGTTCGTACGCAAGAAGTAAACATCACTACAGGTTGGGGAATTCAACAGCGTTTGTGCGACGAATTTCGTTGAAATGAAGAACGGACGATAATTCCGCGAAACTATAATCGTGAAACAAAAGCTGTTCCATATTTGTGCCAAGGACTGATCTTATTTTTAAAAAAAGTGCTGGAGTGAAAGCGGAAAAAACCGCCAAATATATACAAACAAAGACAGACTGAACACATCTGGAAGATAACTTTAAGTCATAGAAAAAAATAAGTTTCCTATGGCACTACATCAGGTCATCATAACCAGAGACTATTAAACGAGTATCTGTAAAGGCAATTAAGGAATGGAGTAGTCACAGGTGCCAAAACAATGTCGGACCACTCGCAGTTGAACCACTGCAACATGCTCCGTTCCGTGCACACACTACGTCTGCATGTGTGATAAGCCAAGTCCGAAAATGATGTGACGTGCCTTTGCTCTGCCAAACGTTCTATTCCGACTTGAATGCTATACCCGGATCCCTGCTGTGCGGCTTCACCCAGTCTACTGCGCGGAGTCAGGAAGAACACGACTGCGGAGAAACACGCTGTAATGCCTACTTCAAGTTCGACAAATGAATGAAATGCATGTAAATATATAGCATGAAATAGTTGCCAAATATGGCCATTTACAAGTTGAACCAATGTTCCGCTTGTTTAGGCCACTTCGCGATTAAGTGGCCAAGTAGGGTCAATTCCATAGCCGTTGCACTCTGATTGGTTCATCGGGCTAGCACGACACCCACGCGCACCTTCACGCCTCCTCCTGGTTGGTTCAACCTGCACGCCAGTGTTTTGTTGATGAAATATTTCGTCAGCCGTCACCGATGACCTGATTAGGTTGTTTTGATGAAATCGTTTCTTAACAGAAAATGACCAAAGGAGTCGCACGCTGATTATCAAGCCGAATGGCAATCTATTTGGTTATGGTTGCTGCACGCTGTTGAACTGATGTTGGCAGAAGTCATGAGACACTGTAAACAAATGTTTCCTAGTGATAATCACATCGTCATCATAGACAGCAACACATCAGTGGTCCACACAAGTTGAAACAACTGAGTCAATGCCTCTACTAACGCCTCCCACCTTCTTTGAAAAGTGCCGGCACGAGATCATCTGGGCCAGCAGCCCTATTACGATTGAGAGCCGAAAGGCAATTGCGAACCTCAGTCTCAGTGGGTGGTTCCAAATCTACCGACCAGGGTGCTACATCACAAGTTTGTGGTGGCAACACAATAGAAGCAGGAGGCCAGCTAAATTGACCCTCAAAGTGTTCCTGCCCAACGCTCTAACCTTCTGGACTTATTAGAGTGCCATCTGCCTCGCTGATAGCTTCACTGACAGACGGTCGCCTGGGACCAGTAGCACGGATAAGCCTAAAGAGTTTGCCGGTGTTCCCTGAAGCAAAAGCGGTCTCCATTTCCTTAACTTTCTCCATTAACCAAGCCTCACGATCAGCCTTTAGACTACGTTTCAGTTTCCTACGGATATCTCTTCTAGACTTGTTGTGAACTACCAGGAAGGAACCTTCCGTCTGGCTTCTAACAACTCCAGGGATTTCTCTGAAATCCAATGTCTGTTCAACCCACGTACCCCCGTGCCGCATGCTACAGTACCTGCTTCACAAATTGCCTGTGAGATCTCGGTCCAACAGCTATTGTAATCCATGAAATGAGAACTTCTAGGGCAGCCGACATGGGCGTTCATATCTCCGACCAGAACGACTATATCAGAACCATGTGTCGACCGAAGGAGAGCGGCCAGATCCGAATAAAAGGCGTCCTTGACGCCGGTGTCACTACAGTCAGTTGGAGCATAAGCAGACAATGAAAAGATTTCTGAAGGTTTGCGTCTAGAGCTGGTTTTAACAGAACCTGCCAAGCGGACGCGCAAAGTCTACTGTTAACAGGAATCCAATCTACTAATGCGGCTGCGGCCGTCGTGCTGAGGACTATACCTACTCCAGCCTGACCTGTAACGGCGACTGTGGAGTCACCTGAAGTGTATAACCAGTATCGGGTAGACAATGCGGGTGCTGTTAGTTCCATACGTTGACTACTGTCCTGGATTCTAGTCTCCGAGATACAGCAGACATCAACATGCAACGAGTCTAACGTTCGTGTGAGAGCGGCCTGTTGACCTATCTGTTTTAGAGTGCGAACGTTGAAAGCACCTATATTAATTCGCATTCTAGGTCTAAGCAAGGGACGAGGGAGGCCTGAAGCTGAGTGGTAAGAGATGGGACTTACCGCACAGTGTTCACTATGATTAGCTATATCTATTGTGGGACCTGCAGAGTAATCACCAGAAATGGAGGTCGGGAGGGGCCTGAGAGCTAAATTTGATAGGACAGTGGGGAGGGGTCAGCAGTAGCATGTTTTCGCCTATCCACCCTGCTGTATGCAGCAGATAGGGCGACCCGGTTTATACTGCGAGACGGCCGATGCAGTATGGAATTACTTGTGTTGTGATTATTCATGGTTGTGCGATCAACATACTAGTGGTTAATGTTGGCATTAAAATGCCATAAAACCACAAGAACAAGTGAAAGTTAAAGGCGAACACTTACAAAACAGACGATATACCTTGTAACAGAAAACTGAACATAAAACTGCCAGCGTAACCGGCGACAATGTTAATGCAGTTCCGCAATCCAAATACGTCTGAAATCGGAGCTAGCTGAGCATACAAATGAGATGCACCCCATCAGTCAAACGGAACGATCAACTGAGGACCTTAGTCCCAAATCGTCCATACGTAACTGCCGGATGACTTGCATTTAAATAACAGGTCTGTAGGTGCACTTGAACACTACCAGAGTTCAAGATCTAGGCTGGAAAACGATCAAGCTTCTCAACCAAGGTATATAACGCGAAACGGCGGTTGAAAGCAAATTCCATTTTTCCAGACTGATACAGTGACTATTCGACAACGCATCTCGCAACCATGCATTAAAAAACTAGTCAGTGATCACTATGACAAAAGCATCAAAAACAGAAGCGATCCGATGTGAGCACGACGGCGCTTTTGGACAAACTTAACACCCATCTAGTTTCCAACAAAATCATAACTCTGTAGGAATTCGAGTCCACCCTCAGCAGCCGTGGTCAACCCACGTGCATGCCTTCCAGTGATGAAGCTTATGCTGTGACTTGCGCAGCTGGCAATCATCGCATCAAGGAGGAAAATTCGGAGTGAAAAATTGCAACGGAATAAAAAAACGAATAAGATTACCCTGGAAGGTCATTAATCCTATGGAGATAGATACGCCACTGATTGTGGCATGTTTTACTTCAGACAGCGCTTTGACCAACGATTCCAGTAATCACAGAAACTTCCAACTAGCAGGCGGCACCTATAAATATCACTTAAAGGAACGAACAAGGTCGTTATATTTCCTGATTACGTAGCTGCCTAGCCATCTCAAATTTTTTTAAACCGTTAATAATCTTAACAAATAAGGCCCACTGAAGTAAACATTCAGTTAACAACCCGGGGTCACAGCCCAGCATGGACCATGGACCGTATTTTATTAGTTGCCCAATGATATCAGAAGCTTTTCTAGAAACACGTTGGCAAACGGCCACGTTGTTTTCAGGATCGTCCCACATGATACGGATTGGGTTACGGAACTGATAATAAACACATATCTGTTCATGCTCTCATGACGAGCAAGCCGTTTGTACATCACAAAGCGGTGTAGAACAAGTAAAAACACTACCTCAAGATTTCTACTGGTGACCAATGCCATACATATCGAAGGTTGACGACAACAACATCTGCTTTTGCTTAGCCTTCCGACTGTGCCTTCAACATTACAGTGCCAACCAGGCCGCGCCATTCAGGTGGATGAAACAGTCATCCGTCCCAGGCGACGGAACAGGATTAAAAACAGCGCCCTCAGAATATGTGATCATTCCACCAATCAGTACATGCGCTTTTGATCCGCGTACCTTTTGGTTCCCACCAGTCGTTTTCAGGCAAGAACGAACGACGTTAGTCTGGAAAGTCAGTCTATGTAACAAATATAACTGCGCAGCTCCTTTGGAACATTTGCCCTCGCAGAGAAACATAGTCTCTCACTGCAAGTATACCGGTATAAATAACATGAAATTTCCCCCAATTAGTGCCTACCGACTGATCAAAATAATAAGTCGAACAGCTTGTAAGCGACTATTCACGAGTAGGGACTGCTCTATATGAAACCACATGCGATTCCGGCTCCATCCCATTTAAAAGATAAAACATGAGGACTACTCAGGACCCCGAAAGATAAACGCTTATAAAGACAGATCTCTACGGACGAGCTGAAGTGAATAACGATGCTGGAGGGGTGAAGTCGCAACTAAAATACGACTAACATCAAGCCGGTCGAAGTCGTTTGCTCATCTACTCCTCGGACAAAATGGATGTAAAGTTGTTGGTCCCTGAACTGAGAAAATTCGTGCTCACTTTACATGCCCTATTTTATCTTACCAACCCGACAGTAATTCTCACTACCTTATGCACCCCGTTTTTGTTTTATTGAACTAATTGTGTCATTAATCGTCTGCGGCGCGAGTAGCCATTCTTGACCTGGCCTACTCGCGTGACGGCTCACCTTTGACCTTGCTGGTCCCGTTGGGAAACCATTGATTTTGTTGGACGAGACTATCGTCGTGAACGATTGAGGTTTGCCTATTGTAATTATTGATGCATTTTCGTAGAAATGTTTGGGTCCAATCTTGTTTTCAATTTGGGATCCGTTTTCGGGCTACGCGTAACTCAACGATCAGACGTGGATCGTTCACAATGGATATCAGCTTCAGAAAATAATCATTTGACACAGAATCACCCGAAAGTGCAACGAGGGCAGAGAAATTGAAAGGTGAAACATAATTGAAAATTGGAATTTTCTGAATGGCCTTGCTCGGTAGAACGATAAGTTCAGATCCCTTCCAGTAGGGTATGGAGTGCATTTGAGGGACGCCGTCGGCAGTACCTGACTCGAAAATTTAACCTGCAAAACAATGAGACAGGGTTTTCTTGGAAATTCTCACATGGAGCCAATGATTCTGGAGTCTGACCAGCTTGGTACTCGAAAAATAGCATGCACTGAGGAAACGTGGATAAGACATTGACATCTGATCGACGTCACTGTCGCGGTAATGTATTCATGCCTAAACTAGACCTTATGTCTATGTCCGAAGTTTTTCGATTGATCGAAATAATGCACTAATGATTCCAATCAACCATTAGGTGATAAACTGCCCGCCAATTAAGGACATTACTACTAACCAGACAGTATCTCACTCGAAAGACAACAGAGCTGCAAGTATGGGAGCTACAATGGATAAGTATGGGATACTGATTCATTACTCGAGCACTTCTAAATAGTTAGTGACGTGAAATAACCAAGTAAATGTACCAGTTCGACTGGCTGTTTCCCCTTACCTCGTTTGGCGTCGCTATAGTTAGTAGGAATGAAACACCAATCAGCATGGTCATTTGGATCAACACAGTAACCAAGACTGACCATCACGTCAAGATCGTAAAACAGGTTACCTGATGTGGCACTTGATGACAAGGTTTTGTTTAATATGGTGCTCCAAGTAATCAGGAGATGGTACTCATGCAGTTATAGACAACAGAGATAACAAGCTAATGGCATACATGCTGCGAAACCCAATGTTTCTTTATCATTTTGGCATTCTCTTGTGATTTTCAGTTTAACTGAACGGCGATTATTGCGTTTTATTAACAGCTGTTGTGGTATCAAGGGCTTAGTACTATATATATATATCTATATATATATATATATATATATATATATATCCACACATACATAGACATGCGACCTCCTAAAACGTCGCATTTCTCGGAAAATAAAAAGGATGTGCAACGTCTGATGGTAAATAATAGCAGGACCGTTCATGAGTGATAGGTATTTTACTTCAAAAAAGAACTGTTTAAAAAAGTGAATTTGCGATTTCAATAAAGCGTTACAACAGCAATAGAACTTTGTCTGGAAACAGTACAGGGACTGGAAAATTTCCACTCTTAAAACGACCGAGCACTGCGTTACTGTGGTTTTTTCTTGTGTGCTTGCTACGCAAAAACCGGATATCAGTTATATGATATCTAAGCACACTAAGTGTCCAAAGAAGAATTAGCCACCTTCTGTTAACACCTCAACCGTGCGATCACGGAAAATTGAACTAGTATTGTACAAAGATACAGTCAGTAATGACTAAATTGGTAGATATCCGATGAGAATTCATAGAGTGTGTTCGAGGTCTAAGTAAGTTGAAATCCTCGGCATAAAGACATGTACATCTTAACAGGATCTAAAAAGCATGCACAACGCGAATTGTTTTTACACCTGAAGTAGAGAATAGTATCGTAGTACGACTGTGCATTTGGTGACACCTCAGCACTCACGAAAACTGGATACAGGGACACCAAGTTTTCCCCATGTGAAGAGCACACTGACTTCCCTAGCGAGCTGGATGAAATATTTGGGAATGGCCTTCAGCCGCTGTTCAACAACCGTCGCGATGCAGAGCAAAATTACAAAGAAAACGTTGTTTATTCCTGAAACGTGTACACAGTTCTGCGCGTAGTGAGCAATCAAAGTGCAAGTGTAACCTACGAAAATGTCTAGAACGAAGAAACATTGGGCATGGGTCATCTAAGCCATAGACAACATCATGTCAGCAAAAGGGCTGGGTGATGAACAAGTCTGCATGAACGCTGCAGCACAAACATGCCAAAAAATTTGGCTGATTGGGTTGAATTTCTCTGCAACTAGACTTTCCGAGCTGCGACCGCTTTCACTTTCTGCTCTAGCTGACATCCGGTGTTCTCCAGCACGGCACTCCTAGGGCACTGGTCTGGGAATGCGTAATCGTTTACCAGGCAATGTGGATAATCTCACGTGAAGTGACAACGAACTCGACGGCAGCCATCTGCGCTTACGTTGTGCCGTCTGTTTAAAGCAAGCAAGTGAACAAACAGGGCACGGCAACGAACATTCCATGAAAGCTGAACGCAGTACAAAGTCAGTTACATCTACTATTCGATCCATAGGCCAGTGGAGAAGAAAAGAAACATACAGATTGAAACTCGCCTGAACAAAAGCAGCTGAATACGGAAGCCTAACCTACCCCGCTAGATTGAAGTCGTGGTCAGGCTTGCGCACTGCATCAATCTGCAAGGCTATGCTGATTGGGACTTTGGTACTTCCAAGTGCAACCTTGTCAGTCAGACAAGATGGGAGCAGCCAGACGAAAAGCAGTTACACTCATAGATTGTGTATGTCGCACTACTGACCGCGTAGGAGTGCTTAGGTAGTGAGGCACGATCCTATGGGCATACAGCAGAACTATTTTTATAGTTGCGGCACTGCTGTCTTCCGTATCAGGAAGAAGGGGGTTAGAAAAGGTACCCTCAAACAAAGAGCACTCCGATCGCCCAACGGTTGACCGTGACCGCCGGCGTATTATCCAATACGGTCGAAAAACATCTATCACCCAAAAGCCCGATGTAGCTTTGAGTACATCCACTGCGCGCAGCAGTGCTCAGAATCAGACATCAATGTCTTATTCACTGCGCCCTCGGGCTAGGCAAGCCCCTCACTGCCAAGTGAGTCAGACTTTTGAGTCATTGGCTCCGGGTGGGGTCCCCCAAGAAAACCCTGTATCCTGTTGTCTCGCAGGTCAGACTTTTGAGTCAGAGACTCGGGGTGGGGTCCCTCAAGTCAACCCCCTTCCGCGGCATAAACGACCGGGAAGTATCAGAAGTTATCGTTCTCCTGACAATGACACTGTTCATCCACCACGACTTTATTCTTCTATTTTATCTCCTATCCAATTTTTATGTCTTCCCTGTGCCCTCGGGTGATAACTGTTTTCTAAAGCCAAGACAACTGGCAGACATTGACGTTACCGATGTCCGCACTCTCCGACAAGTCGGTCAGCAAGCTGTTCTGGCAAGTACTCTCTCAAGTCTGGAGCTTGATGTGTGCTGCGTGTCGGAGACGCGAGTCTACGATTCTAGCACCGTTATTCACTTGAGCTCACCTCTAGATAACTGTCGATTCAAGCGCTTCTCTCTCAGGGTTTCTGGTGACGCCGAAGCTGAATCTCGTGGTCAAGCTGGAGTGGGAATCGCACTGAGTTCCAGAGCAGAGCAATGTTTGCTCGATTGGATCCCAGTGAACAGTCGCTTGTGTGCTGTCAGACTCAATACATCGGTTAAAGTCTGTCAACGCAAATCAGAAAAGCGTTGTATATTCATTATATCGGCGTACGCTCCAACGGATAGCTGTTCGGATGCTACCAAAGATGCGTTCTACGACGCCCTCGTTGACCTTCTGAAGCAGACTAAACACTCTGACATCATCATACTAGCCGGCGACTTTAATGCTCAGCTTGGTCGTCTTTCTCCAGAGGAGAAGCGGCTGGGAGGTGTTTGGTGTCCGGGCACAACGCACTGACAATGGCGAAAGACTGCTGCAGCTGTGTGCATCCCATGGTCTCTATATTTCGAGCACCGCATTCCAACACAGGAAGAAGCACTGTGTTACATGGAGACCTCCGTGTGCTTCTCAGCCGTGGACACAGTTGGATCATATAGCAGTCAGTTACAGGTGGCGCCACTCTGTTAAGGACTGTCGTGCCTTTTGGAGCAACCACCTGGACTCGGACCATGCTGTTGTGCGTGCCCGTTTTGTTTTGTCATTTGCCCAGAGGACATACGCTCGTAAATGCAAGATAATTAACTGGTATTCGAACGAGGAGAGTGTAAGGAACGTCTACCAAGAAACATTAGTGGACAAATCGCCAAGTTCGGATCAGATGAGAGAACCTAACGAACACTGGGAACAAATCGCAGCAGCTATGAAAGCTTGCTGTGAAGAGGTATGTTCCGAAGGAGCTGTTCAGTTGCGACAGAACTGGATTTCCGTCACGTCGATAAACCTTATGAACAAGCGTCGCTCGATCCCACCTGGTTCTGAATATGATGACGACCGTCGAGAACTTAAACGCAAGCTGACTAAAAGCTTGCGCAAAGACCGTGAGCACTACTTGGTCGAACAGTCGAAAGAGATGGAAAGGAGCCTTTTTATCTGGAAATTGTAGAAGGCTTTTTCCCTGATCCGTGGTTGTACTGGTCGTCGAGTCGGTGTAAGTGAGACCATATGTGAAAAAGATGGTTCACTTATCACCAGCCTTGCGCC
>LOND01028645.1:28710-49037 GCA_014220965.1 Paragonimus kellicotti | reverse complement strand
GTTTTTATTTGTTGTCCTGTTGAAACGCATAGCCCCATGTGTTGGTTTCTTGAATAAATAAACCTTGCGTCGTCTGTGTTCTTGGCTCATGACATTAGTACACCTTGGTGCGAAAGATCATTTCTGACTGGAAATGATACGTATGATCGGAGTTGATTGTTTTGGTTTTTGACCACTGTCATTCGAAGTTGCAGTCTGTTCTGAGAGCAGCTTAAAAAAATGATACAAATGAAGTCTGAGGTTCAGTGCTATTGGCTTTTCTCGGTGGAATGAAAAACACTTAGGCGCACCGGAATGTGAAAAGGTAGACGAAGTTTCATGGTTTCTTTGTAGTTTGGAAGGAGTGAATAGAATTTTGTTGAACAGAGGCATTTCTTCAGTCTATCTGATGGCAAGAATTAAGGCTTAGAAAATAGGTCCATTAGAGTACGGGTCAAGCCTTTCTGTCTGCGTTGCCAGTAGAACGAATAGATTGTATGAAAGGTTAGTTGGATGAAGCAACTGTGATGACAGTGTATAGTCATCTCTCGTTTAAACTGTTACGCTTGGCTTTGATCTGCACATAAGCCAGAGTGGGTTTTGTCACTGCTGCCTTCGTTCCATGGCGAACACGGATTCCCGTCATTTGTCACCTCAGCTAAAATGGTTCATTTGTTTTATCATCGCACACGTAAGTGTTTTTCCATGATCCCGTTGGCAATGTGTATCATTAACATCTTCGTTGACACAAACACTGTCAACTAATGCCTGTCTCATTCCCACACTCACTTTCCGAAGCAAGGTCAGTATTAGCGGAGGATTGAGAGATTCGTCAACCTTCACTTTTATCCTAGTACAATGTGTTGACGTGATAACGCGACTGAAATGACACGACCGGTGCATTCATGATACACATTACCAGCATTTTACATTGATAGTGTGACGCAGGGCTCACTAACGTGTGCGCCTTGATGGAGATGGTGGATCTGAAAACACACAGCTGCTTACACTCGGGTCTGCATGCACAACTCTACTTGCCGGGCTGAGACGATAATCGTCTCACATTCTACAATGCTTTTTGTATTTATAGAAGATTAAATAGCGGAATAAGCAGTCTTCGGGTGGACTCGAACTAGCGAATTAAATATAACTTCCAGACGTAGCCAGTATTGTATCAATTGACCAAAGAAGCCACGTCGAGAATCCAGAAGTTTCACCTGTGGATTCAACTATCCGTCCATCTAGCTGTGTTATGCGGAATCCAACAGATGATCCTTGGAATGATTGCACCAGCAGGATTTCTTACGGGTTCACACTGGAATGCACTAACGCCAGTAGATGGCACTGAAACTGTGTTACAGTTAAATAGTGTGGAATATTTGACAATTTATAGTTTACTGAATGGAAAATCCTTACCAACGGCACAAATAGAGCATATGAGAGACCATTTAAAATAGGATTCCAGTTGGGACTTCCACTCAAAAGTAGGTGGATTTCGGTGGGTGGGACGTTGTGTAGATAGGGCTTTTTCGGGAACTTTTACATGTTATATGATCGAATCGTGATGGACTAAGGGAGGTATACATTTGATCATACTGGGATATTCAACGGAACGACTATCTGACAGACTTAGGTACAAAGTACAGACAAGGGCATGCGTCCGATTAGTTCACAGATAACCAGAGTGAGACGCTAATTTGATCGGTCGGGATATCCTCGCTCTTTGAGCTCAGTAAATGATTTGGCAGACAAGTCAGTCGTCGGTCGCATGCTGCTGTACATGAGTTCCCTAGAGATAACGAAAACGAATCCACGAAACGATGTGCCAGTTTATGAACACAACCAGGTGGTTTCATGAGTAAAACTTTGAAGATGATGATATCTATATTGGGAGCAGTAGTCGAACGTGTACGTGTGATTATATTGTGCACAATATCATTGCACTAGCCATCGTATGAAGCAATCTTGTGGTTGTTCTGTCGGTGGAGTTGAACAAACCAAGCGCCTGAACAGACTGCCTTTAACTGATCCACTCCAACGTAGTGCATATCTACAACAATTTTGAACGATTTTACGTTCTTGAATAATAGATATTCTGGCCAGTAGTTCCACAAAGTGCACATGAAAAACACACGGGTTGACTTCACCTAAAGTTAGCGCAATCACTCATTACATAATTTTATTATTGAGGAATCAACGAAATAACAATTTTGAAGAACTGTGTTCTATCAGCCTTTCAAGAAAAGTACCGAATTAACCTTACTCGAAGCATTCGACAGCGCTTGGACCCAAATATTACAGGCTAACCATGAAGTAGGTACAACAGCATGCAACACGGTGGTTTTGTGAGTTATACAAACACTGGATTTCAGACAGGTTCCCAGAGTTGTCACAGGTCAGACGGAATATTCTACATGACATTTTGGAGGCTACTTTAGTTGGCCTCCTGATTCCACTGTGCGATGTACTACCTTGATCACCCAACGAGTATAAAATTCGCTAATGCGTTTCGTCTCGCAAACGTAATTATCAGGTTGCCCGATCGCCTCGAGAGGAGACAGTTACTGTCTGTTAACTCCAATCGATGACCCCTCGACTAGGACTTCTCTCCAAGTTGAAATCACAGAAATCATTAACTTGTTGAGCGGTATTTTGATTACTGGTGAGTAGTAGGTGCTTTTCATTTTCATAATTGTTCACATATGATAATTCGGTCGTGTATAATGTGAGGTCAATGACGCACAAGGTCAATACGATTGCCTCACGAAAGCGTGGCCGGAGTTCTAGTCAGTGGCAAGGATATGCACTACTGACGAGCTCTAATGAGAGCGAAACTCGAGTCTAGTGCTTCTTTTCGAAAGGGGCCGACTGGAAAGTCTATGGGAATGCGACAGCTGCGATCAATTGTGGGTGATGTTCAATCTTGAAAATTGAGATGGCTTATTCTGCCAAGACTTCTGTTCTGACTTTTTCTCAATCGAGTAGCTCAGCGCGCGACAATCATTCCTGCAGTTTTCGTCTCCATCATACTTCGTCGAACCACTGCAGTTTGGGTGGCAGATGTAAAAGGAGAACAGGCGGGTTTCCGCTCTGCACGGGTATGTATGGATCAGAGTTTTATTCTTTGCCGAATTCCGGGCCAGCGACATGCGTGCTTCCGGCCGTAACTTGTGAATTTTTTCGGCTATGATGACGTGTTCGATTCAGCAGATCGACCTACACTTTTAGAATCATCTGAACGCGGAAGCGTGTCAAACAAGTGGGTCGGTGTACTGTCAGCGTCTTATTTCTACATTTCAGCCCAAATCGGACCTTCTGGAGAACCGTTTGACGGTTTCAGCGCCAAGACTAACGTACATTTTGGCTGTCTTCTTTCTCCATTTTCTTTTGATTCTGAGAAAGACGAATTAATAGGGGGCCGTCTGTGGTATTCACAAACTTCGGGCGTAAACTTCCTATCTGGCAAAAGACTGACTGATTTTAACTGTACAGACAAGATGTCGTTAGACAGCTTTCAAAAACATTATGCCAGATAGTTCGAAATGAATGTCACAGCCTCAAAGTGAAAAGTGCTTGTACAAGACTACTACGATTACGAAGACTTACGAAGAC
Organism: Paragonimus kellicotti; assembly: GCA_014220965.1. NCBI lineage: Eukaryota > Metazoa > Platyhelminthes > Trematoda > Plagiorchiida > Troglotrematidae > Paragonimus > Paragonimus kellicotti. The sequence continues at coordinate 45,446 of LOND01028645.1, read as the reverse complement.
CTGACGTTGCATAGTGAAGTTATGGTGGTTGTTGACCGGTTCACGTATTCTGGAAATTGCATCAGCGACGGTGGATGTATACGAACTAAAAGCATATGTATCCACTTCTGGTTAATGTTGGGCGTCAGTGGTGACAAAAAGACATCTTGTAGCGACTGAAAACTTCACTGACCTGCCTGCGGTATGATGTGTAAAATAGTTCCAAAACTCATAGTTGCATATTGTACCTAGGCTATTAAGAAAGTTCGCATGATGTATGCTGTCCGATTGTTTGTCCGCATGCCATGTGACTGTTTGGCGCGAATCCGAACCGCACACACTTCCAGTTTATTTGCTCGTCGACGGTCGGTCTCTAACCTCCTTAGCTATTTTGCGTGTCGATGCCATTTATAGCGTTATAAGAGACCATCTGTATGTTTCGTGGAATAAAAACTTGGTCTCTTTTCTCAACGACTTTTTTGCATTTCGGGTCTAGTAAGTTTGTACCTGAAAAATAACAACTTAGTTCGTCATACACTGAAATCCCTATAAAGCTTGAAGATCACGGATACTAGGACCGTGAGGGATGTGTTAGCTTACGGTTGCAGAACATGCCGCCCAAAATGGAAGACGTCCAGCGTCTTCAGGCACTTGACCATCGAGGTGTGCGTTCAATCTTCCACATTGGGAGACACTAACGGGTAAGTAACTGAGATATTTGAAACCAGCTACTTGTTGGCGATTACTGAGCTAGCTGTGTTCAGCCATTAAGTTTGCACACATTTAGATGCTTCGAGTACGTACTAAGGACACCAGCTACTCGTTGGTCAAACCGAACAGCTTTTGCCAATTCGTGGCCGACTGACGTGAGGTACAAGGCGGACAGTTGATGACTTGGAGTAGCGAAATAGATCCGTTCACCGTCGAGTACATCTCCTGGACTGGAGCTCACGTGACTCCCACATTCGGTGACTAGGATTTTAGGTGAGATTGCGGTTAAACGGGTTCGATGTTGTTATTGTTTGCCCGAGTTTTCTATCAGGTAAGTGCACTTAACAACGCAAGGCAGTGCAAGTAGTAAGAAAATTGTCTTGGTAATGACGATTTAACTTCAGTTATTGTTTGACGGTCTGTCTGTTTTTATGTTGAATGATTGAGCATAAGTAAAGTTTTTTCAGTGGTTAAGTTCTCTGCTTTCCTGCTCTTTTTCCTATCCAGACCTTTTTCCTTTCCTCATGGTGTTATATCAGTTAGGCATCAGCGTGAACCATTGACGTGTTGCTGCCTTTAACGGTAATGATGAATATTGATTATTCCAACCAAGTAACGTTTTTTTTTGTTCCAGAAAGCATATGTAAAAGCCTTGGAGCGAGTAAGTATTTGATCTGTTTATGATTACATGATAGAAAGCAATCTGTGAGTGGTTTTGGCATATGTTCGATAGCCTAGTTGAACTTGAATACACTAACAGATGTACACGCCTGTGTAACCAGAGTTGAAATATGCACCTAGTATTAACCTATCATCTTCGATAAGCTGTTTAACTTGCACGTAACGTTGAGGACTGTACACTGACTATACCGATATGAGATGAGTCAGCACACACTCGATCATTCAGTAATCAATCGAGCCTCAGGTCGCAGGTTGGTATGTCAACTGTACCACACGTAAAGACACAAAATCTGTTCACTCCGGAAAACATTCTTTAATGTTTACACATGCCCGGTGTTTTGATCCTCTCAATAAATATAAGTTAACAAAGCAAAGACGCCTAACTACAATAACAGGAGCAGCACACAGTATCAATCGTGAAACATTAAACATAAACTTATCTGAGTACTTATAACTGAGTACTTATGTTGAACTAGAGGCACGGGATATTTGAGTTCAAAACAAGTTTATTTTTCAGCGAAAAAAACATTGATAACTGTGATGACCGACGAGGCAAAAACCGTAACCAAATGAAAAGTATCTACTGATCAAGTGTTCCCACTTGTAACCAGTGAGTAATGGTGACAGCGCTTGTCTATTGATGGGCCACTTGCGGTGTAGTATGTTGCAGATTATATCTTACTTGCTTGGTTAGTTCTTTGTCCTGTCGCAAATTCGACAAGGTTTCACAATAAATAGAAAGGTAACGTCATAATATGAGCACAGTAATCGGGCAAAATAGGCTGAGCAAAATGGGCTGTACTAGACGAAATTCCATGCATTTTGGATTAATCATCTTTCGCCAAAATGGGTGTCCATCTCAGCACCCAACTAAACAAGACTAGGTCACGTTTTCGAAACCTCAAACCTAATGCATTTATGGTGCGTAGTGAACGGATGATAGAGCTCTAATGAAACAAATACATAGAGACAGTCGTTGATAAACAATGCTACCATTATCTTGTTCATCACCATCATCTTATACGCATTGGACCCGTTTGAATATTCGTAACGTTACAAAAACTGGCGACATGTCAAAGCGAAACTCGCGCTCATACACGGATTTGTCGATCATCCTAGTTACATGATTGGTGTTTTATTGTAGGCTCGTGGATATTTGTTCGGTTAGTCAAAAGTTCATCTTTGTTTGAATGTTCCAGTCTGAACCAGGTAAAGCAAAAGTGACCAGAACGAGCAAGACGGCATCCATGACAAGTAAAATAGAGAGAATCAAGGAAGGTGGTAAGAGGGAGAAACCGGAAGTTCACGAAGATGATGAACGGTCACAGGAAAAGGAAGAAATTGTTGACCAGGAATTCGAAGAAGAAGCGGGAAAAACAGAACAATCGCTGGCATTGTCGCCAGAAGAAAAAGAAGAACTTCGTTTTAAACGTCAGCAGGAAGTCAATGCAAAAATTCAATCTAAAATGCGGGAGAAACGAGCCGCAGACAGAGTGAGCGCGCTGATGCGAGAAAAGTCACTCAGTAAGAAAACCACCGAATCTAGTCCAGCATCCTACACCCCAGAAGATGCAAGCGAGGACATTGAAGAAGATGAGGACGTGATGGACATTAAACATCAACTCCATCTGAAGAAACAAGCCCTCAAAAACCATGAAACTGAAAGTTCGTCAAGCCACGAACATGAAATTCGTGAGTTAGAAGAAGAACTCGCTATTGCTAAACTTAAAGCAAAGCAGCAACGTCAAGCACGTGAACAGGATAGAACTGAAGAAGGAGCTACGAGTGGTAGAAAGAAACAGCGAATTGATGAGAGACCCATCGAGAGTCCACGATCTTCAAGAGGCAGGACACCGGATGCTAAATCACGCCCTCTGGGCAAACGAACCCCTGCTGGGATGAAGATGGAAATTGAAGAAAGTTCGGAGGAACCAGATAAACATTCAGAAGGAGTGTCCGATACACCTCTATTACGATTCCCGGCGGTACGAAGTACAGTTGATCGTCATAGTATAAGTTCATCTGTCAAGGACTTCTTGATGAAACAAGGAAAGGTTGTGGGATCCGGTATGGTCCCGTCGGTATCTCTTAAGGCCTTGTCTGATGCGCTCAAGAATCCGGAACAAGCATCGCAAGCTGAAGAAGTGATCGACATTATTCGAAGGTGAGTACACAATGGGTACCTAAATAAAGTATGGTTATACTTGAGGTCCTTCAATTCGCGTATAAGTAAACTGTACGAGACTACATGTCAGAGATGCTCGTTTAGTTTCGGCGGGCTAAGAACTACCTGAAACGTTGAGTTTCCTATAACCGCTTCGTCAGGACGAAGAGAAAACGTCTCGCAAATGATGTACATTTTGATTTACTTCTATCAATCGTTAACGTAGAACTAGCAACTTTTATGTAAACTGCACACAACAAATGAACGAACAAAGACAAGTAGCTTCAGTCTTTTGCGTACCAATAGGGCAATTAGGTCGATGTAAACGGGCTGACTCCAACAAGTTCCCTCACGGACATGCAGCCGGTGGATGTTATTTGATTGGCATTGTCCCAATAATATCTAGGGGTTACGGGTTACGATTACGTGGCAATACCATGAATGATTTGACCAGGTCAACTGGGTAGCCGATTAATAAGATGTATTGGGAGGTTGACGAAACCGAGTTCTTTCGGCCTACTATAACCAACTGGTCGTTTTTGGATATTGCAATTGATAGCTACTTAGGAATACGCCTTGCCGTAATGTTTAATGTGCACGTTACTGCAACTCCACTTGAACTGGTATGCGCGAGGAATGGAGTGAGGCAAGGAAAAATCCGTCGTTCCTAATTGACCAATTGACTCTATTCTGAAATGGAGAATTTGAGATGAAATACTTATTGGGAAAGTTGAGGATACAAACAGAGACCGACAGTGGAACAGCTAAAACCGTCGGCCGGAAGTGGTAAACATCATCATCGTATTCTGCCGTTGAATGAGGTTTCGACAGTTGTTACACTTCAACCAACAATTCGTTCATCTTTCAGTTTGGGCCGATATACATTTTCATGTCCACTTCAGTTCACATACAAGTCTACCCTATAAGTTCCATTATCGAATCTAGGACCAGTGTTATCATCTGGATATCTTCAGGGTTTTTACAGTGTCTAACCTCTCGTTCACGTCATGCACTCAAATGGGTAGCATTTCCGGTGCTGGGCAACCAATAGAAATGTGACAGCAGATAATCTACCCTTAACGTATGGTGCGTTGAGTGTAGAGCAATTGCCTTTGGTGAATAACTTACAACGAAATAACCCTTCGGAAGTTACGTCCATTTTCTTAACCTTGACAGTAAAGCCATAACGTCCATTACGCTAAAATGGCCAGTTCAAACTTTGTTTTGTTGCAATACGTTTCACAGTAAAATGTGTCTGAAGCCTGTGAATATAAATGTACTCATCGATGCATCGGACGTCGATCACATACGGAGATTGAATAGAACACCGAGCGGTAAAACGATGTGCAAATCGGTTTAGTCCCGCTACTGTTTTCCACTTATACCTATGATATACAGCATAGTGCACAATACAGATGTATCATGAGGGGAAGAGATGATGAGTGAAATACAACGGTTACGCATAACGATTGACTTTATCTGGAACGCCTCCACAACTGTCATCAATCTTGGTGTGATTAAGCAATAGAAGTTAACTGACTGAGGTTCAAGCCAAAGATCCCTGTCAAGATTCGACGTACAAATTCTTCGAATATCGACTGTGATAGAACAGTGGATGAGTAGAAAGAAGCCATGATGATGAGAAGGAAGACGGTTCTATGTATGAATGTTTTCGGAAAATTCTCAGCAGGCCTTTCCGGATCGATACAATATAAAATATATGTTGTTTATTTGAAGCCGAAAATACAACTAGAATGGTGGTCAAGGTTTCACACTAGTCGATCGTTACTACGTCAATCAAAATTTGCCCTTCGTTGTCACAGCGTGAGTGAGAAGCAATGCATGTCATTTGCGACACCTCGACTAACGATTTGTTGGGCTAAAGCTAACGTGGATTCAGTGATTGGACGAAATTCCTCCGGGTATGCGAGGCTGGACTAGGTAACCTAACTGCCATCAATTCCGCTATTGCGTAGTGTCGTGAAATCGATTTTGATCGTCACCATAGAACACGGTGGACAACCTTGAAGGACTGGATTGGGACAGCGTGGCGGTTCCCGTCGACGAGATGAGCGGTGTTTGAAAGGTTCGTCGATTCTACTGATCTAAGTGACTGAAGGAACATTAAGCATCATAAACAGCCACAGATGTTGTTCTCATCCATCCGGTAACAATCAGTCTTCCGTTGATGTAACAACAATCGATCAGTTTGACATGCGGGTTAAGTTTCTGCTTGTACTTTTATATTCAAACACTCAATGTCTATTGATTGATGGTCTGAAAACATCGGTTTGCCAACCCGTCCTCATCCTAACAAACAAAAGGAAGGTTCAGTTTTATTCCTAATGAATACACAAACTGTCCGGCCACTGGTGGTAATCACGGGGATGACGTGCTGGTTTAGTGACGTTGGAGTTGCTTACTCAGCTCTTCCACGTCAATGCAAAAGGTTTACACAAATATTAGACAAGACATCAAAAGCAGTTCTGGGAACAGGTTTATAGAAGCACCTACTGTATTTCCGATCACGAGTTTACTGTCGTATTCAGTGTTTATTTAACAATGAATTCCCAAAGTGAATACACATATACAACGCTTTTTATGAAAAATCCCTCAAAAACAAGCGTCCCCGTTACAGAAGCGAACCTTTACGAGGTTCGACGTTTAAAAAAAAACAATCTCAAAACTGTACACGCAGCACATCTGAACGTTCTCTCAGAGAAGTCAGTAGAACAGTCTTGTTGGAACCAAAATTGAAGCACTTCTGAACATTCTCTCAAAGAAGACGGTACGATGGTTTTGTTAGAATCAAACTCAGTTTGTTCACTAAACAAACGCAGGGCGTACAAATAAATTAAATAGAACCGTTCGTTACTAACCATCACACAAGGCTTTGGCAGTCCGACTCAGAAACATGATCCCAGGTTCGCTCGGCTAACGTGAAATTTGCGCACGATATGAAGTCGTGTCACAACAGTTAGTTGTAGACATCAATTGTTGAAACCTGCAACAAATCAACACCCAGTAGATGACCTCCCGGATGAAGAAGTGACACTGTTCAACAATGACACACTGCAGACATGAGGAAAACATTCACAACTGCGCCTATTGACCTACACCGTGTAACCTGCTTCCATGAAAATGAACGTAATAAAGTAGAGAAATCGTTTCGGCGAAAACGGCTAATATTGTTGCCTTGTGAATTTAGCGATTAGCGCTTGTCACTGTCGCGTTAGACAGGGATTAACATAACAAATGTAAGGAGGACAACATTGGATAGGTGGTGCACACAAAAAAATATTATTCCGCACTTCTGTACTACTCGTACTCTCAACGAGCGTGCTTATCAGTAGTTTTTTTGTTGCGTAGTGTGTAAGGTCGATCGATTTGTTTCCTGGCTTTTACCCTGAACTGTTCGTGAATAGTGCTAGCCGGTGAAAAACACGTCGTGTACAGACATTAGATTCCATTCGATGATAATGATCCAGCCAAAGAAGGGACTGTTCAGAAATGGATCATTTCATAATTAGCATATCTGTCATAGTACTAATTAGTGATAATGTGTGATCTCCCATCGTTAAATAATGGTTGCGTAATCGTTGCAACAAGACAAGAGGTAGGATTACTCTATATTATACTTCCTGTGAAGGGGTTGTCAAGTTACCCCAGTTTTTCGCCAATAATGTCTTCTTCCTAGAGAAATCGAGATTGACCATATAGAAAGGAAAGAAACCCACGAAACAGTCCAGAAGCAACCTCATTATTTTTCATCTGATCTGCCTTTAACTCGCCACGTTGCTCAGTTTGTTGATAACCTTAACTGTAGCTGTCGTTCGACCTTTCGAATCGAGAAGATCTGTAAGGTATCATGCACCATGCCCTATTTTTCATTCCATGCTACACACATTTTCACGTGGAACAAAGTGATTTTTTGCACTTATCTTTTCATTCGGTATGGGAGCTACTAGCATGGTTATTTGCATTAGTTAGCAGGACTAAGCCTTACTGTTTTGTTTGATCCAAGACAGAAACTTCTAGTCCAGTCATGCGCTCTTTTATTCCGTTGTGGTTTCAGCGTATTTCCCCGGTGTTTACCGTAAAGGATGAAAGTACTTTGAGGAGTAAAAAACAAATTCGATGAGACTCCAGTGTTCATCATCAGCCTACGGCATTTGGATTGTTTCTGCAAAGTCCTGTCTTTATCAATGTGTTACACTCACACTGGTAGAGTCCAGTGGGATAAAAGGATCCCACACTTGGGAATATATAACATTTTGCGCTTACGAGGAGTAGTTGAGGACACCCGTTGGATTGCCTTGGTTCCGATCATACAATACTTGGACTGAGTGTATGCGTTCCTATTCATCGTGTACACTCATTTGTTCAGGATATGAAATCTGCATGTTGTATGGTTGCGACGGATTGGGGTAAACGAAATGTTAACATCGCACAGCCTGTCTACTTTCTGTTCTGATGAACTATCAGAAAGTGCCATAAAGGAGTTCTGTGTGTGTATGAAGTGAGGCTAACTACAAACTAAGAGGGCAAAACTATACTCGATATGATGTAAACAACATTAGTTGGTTAATCGACATATGTATTGTTTCGGATTGTATCAGTACAATGTTAATTGTACGGTAAGTCATCTACCCTGGAATTAATGGGAACTGCCAACAATTGATACGATTTAAACGGTTTAATTTTCATACTATCCATTCTACTGGTAGGAGTTTATTATTATTATTATTATTATATGAACCGATATGGCACTATGGTCAGTTTCGTTCCGGCTCGTTGGGTGGAAATACCCAGACTGACATTCGAACCGGCAACCTCGGAACTAATAAGTGGTTCTAATTAGTACTTCTTTTTAACCAAAACATTCTGAAGTTTGTAGGAATCTTTGATTCATCGTAGTACTGGCCACACAGGATAAAAGCAGCATAACACTATTATCTACTACCTTAGGGAACTCGGGGTTGACGAGGTGGATCCAGTCACTTTGATCAAGCGGATGAAAGATCAAATGGACCACATGCCAGAACACAAACATCAGCCGATCAACAAAATGATCAATCTGCTCAGTATTTTGCTGGCTGTAGAAAGTGAAGAATCTGCAAGTGACTCAAAAGAAGGAAAGCGAATTTCATCGGTAAGTTATAAACGAGTCAGATTAATCAAAAATTTTCATATTCTTCAAATAAGGCGAACATTACAGCCTGAGGTTCAACTCATGAGGAACGTTCTCTGGGTACTGAATCGTTGTTTTGTGATCTAAAACATAGTTTAGTCTGATATGTGTAGTCTTGATAAACAACCATAAACTAGCTCGGTGAAGTCAGACGAAGTAAACCACACGAGAGACTTCATTCAACTGTTTCACCTGCTCAGAAAGACTTCATGCAAAAAGGTAGCACACAGGCAATCTGCCGATATAGAGAGGGTCATAGTTTGGTGAAGATATTATGCATGAGGTCAATTCAGTGCCCTATTGAAAGTTATCACTTACCAGACAATAATTTCTCTAAAGCATTGGTCACGTTTTCAAGTACCTTGAAAATTTTCATAGACGCGGTAGTTGTGGTGGCTCAGTTTATAATCGGCTGAGAGAAACACATCTAAAGTTAACGGGAATTAATAGGTTCAGGAACGATCGATTAACAGAACACCAAGCCTACATGATAGTCATTCCCTGGCAAGATTGTATCACATAATTTTTGTATGTTCATGCAAATTCATTACGTGAATTCTGATAAATGTTCTGAGTGAACTGTACAGTTCAACGAATGTCCAAGAAGAGCATTTTTGTGGGTTTCCCAGGAGACAGCTACAAACTCTTTGTCGTTCGTTAGTCTCCCCAGATCGTGCACTGAATCTGACTTCGTTGCTCTATACGCTTTATCTTATTGTTCTCTGAGTTATTAATTGATACTCCTTGCTTGCACTGAATAAATAATTTTCATAAAGTTGTTATGGAATTCACGCACACACAATGCCACTGTTTGTAATCGGTTGAAGTGACGGAAGATGGACTAAAACCAACTGTAAGAGATAGGGAAATGAAACTAAAGCAATCATATTTCTTCCACTAAGCATTTTTATTATGTGTATCTCTAGAGAGTTTCATATGAAAAGTGGTATCATAACCTAATAATCAACCTGTATCATTCTTATTCCGCCGGGTTGTATCAAGCATTGCTACGTTTCACTTTCGAGTAAACTCTGCTCAACCTCGAGAAATCAAGTGACCGTTCTTTACCTGATTTCTATAGCTCACACCGTTGGAACAAACTGAGGTAGAACGGCAACGTTTGAAGGTGTTGGCTACACTGGTGGATGATATTACTTCGCAACTGAAGTACGAATATTCTATGATGAATGAACTAGGAGCGACCCAAAGGTCGGTTTGGATGATATTGGAAACACAAACGGATGCTATGCGAGAATGTTGCGAGAAGATCGGATTCATTGTCAGGTAAAGAAAGTAGAATTAAAATGTCATGCTGAGAATGTGAGGTTCAGAGACTGGAACACCGTAGAGAGACCACAAACACGTTCCGCATTCTTTTTAAAGTCCATGCATAGGGGTAATGATCAGACCGTGAAGACCATGACATTCACTTATTTTACAACGAGGCTTGCAGTTAGCATTCATCCGTCTCAGATAGTACTGAATTGATACACTTTAACGGAATGATTTCTGCAAGGTGCATGAATGGGTGAATCGTCTCAGAATTGAGAGCTATGCAGTTTGGAAAATGCTAATCTTCGGCCACATTGTGATCTCAAACATGGAGCAGCAAGTTGGTACAAACTGTGAACATCAAGCTCAAGCCTTAACGACACCATCTTCGAACGTTTTAGTGGAATAGCGTGACGTGGACATCACCCCTGAAAAGACGACAGATAATCCATGTACATTATCTTTTTCAGGGGAATCACTGGTTAGCAGCGATTACTTTTAAAGAAAGCGGCCGAAATTCAATAGAAAAAGTTGATATCGAAGGAACATCCAACTTTTACAACAAGCGCCACTTTCATCCAAGGACGATGACTTCATAAAAGACTAAATCTCCATAATAGCATTGCTGTTTACCAACTACAATTCTGAATAAGCGTCAGTTTTGATCCACCAATTCAACACCAATTGGAAACTGTTAAGCCAAACTTCACTTATAAGTACCAGCCGCACGACGTACAAATCAGTAAGTAAACCATGTTGAACAACCTCCTTAATGGCATCATCAGGCAGTTTGTTTGAGTAGAATGCCGACCAACATGACCAAAATTAGTTTGCGTTAAATAGTGAGGTAGACCAATTTTTGACTGTTTTAATGCGGCTCACGTACGGTATGAAAAATCCCGCTAGTTGATTGAACACGTGTGGTTTGAGGTTAGAAGAAACGTGAGTGGAACACGGTCGGTTCCCACAATAAACCCAAGAGTACTGATACAGAAAGAATTAGAAAGTTAGTCAAACAAATGAAGTTTGAGCGGAAAGATGGTTCTAATTTCGCATCAGTGCGTGCACGCTGACTTGAAAGATTGATATGTTGGTGCGTTTGGTAAATCTGGGAAGACCGAACGATTAATACCAATGACGACGTGGGAGTGTTGTGAGTCAGGAACACAGATGGCACAAGAATTTCTCATTCAGAAAACCAACACATGCTTCAACACTACCTCATACAAAAACACTCATATAAACACAACAATAATCCCGAGACGCCACGACTGCCATTATCAAATTTATGCATAGTGAACACCATTCGGTGCTAGAGCGTACTTCAATGTTCCTTCTTTCATTTTTCCTGGATCACTTCAATACGTACCTTCATCTGACTACTGATGAGTGATGTAGTGTGATTGTTCACTCTCACCACAGAAGTAGTTTTTTTTTAAAATAATTTTCCTTAACATATTGATCGCATCTGTGTACCAAATCGTTCGGCCGATGGGACCGCACTGTCGTGGAAGTATGGCAGGGCAACAGCACTTCAACTGCTGCGGAATTTCGGATATGCAGAAACCTGAGGTCATCTGTTTTAGAAAGAAATATCGACCCACTCCCACGCAGGAACTGTAGTAGGGTCAAACATGTACAAGAATATATAAAAAGTGTGTGGTTGTTCATCTCCCTAGAAAGCCTCATCATCACGTTTCTTAGAGATAACCACTGCTGGAGAGAAATATTGTATTAATGCAAAATGAACAATAAATATCTGTGGCCTTACATTGTTAACAGTAAGGGTAAAGTTGGCACTTCCAGTTGACAATCATTCCGCTTTCATGCATAGCATTGATGAATCAAGTTTATCTAGCGATGAAGCGCATTGCATCTAAAGGACAAGCTCGCTGAACAATTAGAACGTCAACACTTTAGTTTGCGTATGCAAGTGGTGGAAGTTACAAACAAAGATAAGGAAATCACACTATACAAAAACCCGTTTACATGTAACTATGTCACCTAATGCATGTAACTGTCACATTAATAAAACACAGCTCCAACGCAATGACTCCCGAGTTGGCTTCGTTTATTACTTCACTGTTCACCATGGACCTAATCGATTACGAATCCATGTTACGACGAGGAATGAACTTGTCGGAAACAGAACAAAAAACAATTTACCGCCAATCGAGGATTTTGCTGGAGGTGCTAAGCTGGTTTGATGTCAAACCAAAGAAACTGATAAAATCCATTGAAGTAAGTCTGGCTGTTGTTTTTATCTAACAGCTGTGACCCGCCTCCAACGCGCGCACACACACACACATCAGGGTGGTCGCATCATTGGATTAACCGATCAGGGAAAGAGAGCCAGTGGGGAGTAGCACTACTCCTGGTTTACCTAGACATCAGTAAGTAACAGGAACTGATGGATAGATAGATTGACCACATTGTCCGCCAAAAAGTGCATCAAAATGCATTGTCATGTTAGCTCTGATTCTCTCAAAGATTGTGGACGCAGGAAATACGTCCTCCGATATCTTGCTGATATGTCATCTCCAGATTTCAACTCAGTTTCCCGACACGATTCACGGACTATCCGATTTTTCGACTAGGATCACAGGATGAACCGTGGAAGTACAACAAAGTCACGTTCAAGGTTCCTTGGAGAGTTATACGGTTCAAATAGTAAACGAGACTTCGTGAACCGATTGACTAGTTATTATCTAGAAGCCGGAGTGACTAATGGTGAGCGAAGACATACTTGACGAGCTGCTGAGTTGTATAATCATCTGACCACGTCAAAAGTCTAACGAAACCGGCGAATTTAGTGCTGTATGGAGACTGGTGATCATAAAAGACTCTCGGAGGGTGAAAGACCTCGTAAAGAAAATGCCGGTGATGTCCGGCAGTTAAAATTAACGTTCATTCTTCATCATTTTACTTTTGAACCTGTGCTAGATAGAATGTTCGATAATCCATGTTCTACTAGCATAGTCGTGAGCAAAATCAGTCAGTAGGATTTTAGCGCCAGGAAGTCAAGTTATCTTTCCTACCTAATCCGGAATGTATGGAAATTCCATTTGCAGTTAGCAATGACGAAGTGTGCCTCATTAATTCATAAGGACCAAGAGCCTGAACACAGTATACTGCGGCTCGAGTCTCTGCTCATCATAATTGTGGAGTGGAATAACCAGGAACGAGGAGAATTGACAAAACAAAATAGCGAAATATTCGACAAAATTAGAAATTGTACGAATGCAGACACACCATAAACCACCGCATATTACCATCTGAAAAGCGATTCTAGTAAGCAACTTGAGTGATCACGAGGACTCTAAATGGTCAGATGACACTTACCTATTTCACTGAACGGAACAATCGTGACAATGTTGTTGCCAGACAACCACCAGATATTATCCAACTGTTGATGGTCTCATTAGGCCTAGTTATTGAGTGAGGCTTAGAAAGCAAACTCAGCTAGTTGAGTTGTTAGAACCAATCAGGAAAAACTGACGATTTATGGTCATGGCGATTATTTTGAATTTGTCCAAACGGTAAAGCAACTGAGCGCGAAGGAAAAGCGTCTATTCTCGCTTGACGTCACATTTTTTACCAACTCATTAGAGTACAGTGGCACGGTCCGACCTGAGTCCACACAATGTTACAAAAAGACGGTTTTAATCTACAGGATTTACTACGTTGCCGGAAAATATCTATGACAAAATAGTTTTGTTGCCCTCAAATGAAAATTAGCCAGTTTTTCAAATGGTCCGATGATGGACGACTAAAAGTATAGGGCTGTGCACTGTCCTTCTGTTCGAGAACTGAGCTTATTTAAGCGGTTGTAGTCATTAGTAAGAGAAGAGAAATGTATATGTTATAACCCAATCGCTCATAGCTAATTGGCTGTGAATATTTAATTTAATAAACTTAAAAGCTGGACAAGACACGGTTTCTATGCCGATACTCAGCATTCTGTAGTAATTCGAAATCAGATCAAACTTAGAAGCCTAAACTTACCAAACTAAATTCTGTCAATCCAGCGTAAGTCACTGACATCTGGAAGTGTATGGACGCTTGATTAGTTAGCTTAGAAATAATAACGTTTGCTACTGTTGAGTACGGATCGAACAAATTTACATCGAAATTTGTTTCCCGTTCAGCATCATGTTCTCATAGACCAGTTTTCCATTCTGATTTGAAACCGGGACTAAATTTCATGCACAATGTCAGCCGGACATATCTCGCAGCATAGCATTGTCTAAAGCTTGGATACGAGTTGCTGAGTGATGCTGTCATGGTTGGCGACCAATAATACCTTGTTTTGTTACCCTCATGACAGATATACTTTCAATTCAACCACTGAATGTGTTGACTTGATGGAACACGAAAGATAATCGCTTTGGAAGTCGGGTTAACAAGAATAACTCCAAGCATGAGGCTAAGCCCTTCTAACACGCTGACTGAGATCGCTTTACCTCGGAATCTATCATACACCATTCCTGCACTTTCTTCACCTGTATCAAAGTCTGTTAAACTCTGACTGCGCTGTGCTAGACTCTGTGTATGCCTCAAATCTACTACGGTACCGTAGACTACAATGTCTCAGCATACTTTGCGGCGTTGTCAACTGAGCTAACATCAGGTTTGGAACAGGACCATGGACTATATATCTAAAACATGCATTTATGCTGCGAAGTCACACTATTGTGAAGTAGGACGCATGCATTGGGACATTGTTTTGTTAAATGAATACGCGTGCTAACTGCTTAAAAAATTACCTAATGTGTCAGCACCAGAGTTTGTACTTTGATCGCCATCCAGAAAGGTCCATTCACTGAACCGTTCTTCGAAATACGTCCCATCGTCATTGGTCGTCTGCCATTGGTTTTCATGCCAACGGTTTTCATACTCCATCGTAATTGATATCAGCAGTACCTTCAAGCACTGGAAGTAGTGCGCATCCAGATGTTTACGAGATGTATCGATACGCATTATACAAAACGTTATGTACTCACGATTATGTAACTTGCACATTTCATTCTTTGATGTCGGTTCGAAAGGTTGTCACAAAGTCTGTTGTCTTGTTCTTATGAATTCATTTGGCACAACCCTTCGTCGTACTATTTGTCAAACGAAGAACTTTACGGTAGTCCAGTTTAGAAACAAACAATAGTCATCCTCTTTTACTGTTATCTGCACGGACTCCTTAGGAAACGACTGATGGCATGCTTTAAACCTTTAAATTGGTTGATAAATTTCCATGTTTAGATATGCTGGATTAAAATCCAAAACGCTGTGTTTATGAAACCTGCACATGTTATTTGGGAATCGTGAAACGAGACGTAAGATTTAAGTTTATCAGCGTTTACTAGTGTGGTAGTTGAGAGTGCTGTCATCTATGAGTGACCATGGTATGTGGTAAGGGGTTCTGCGATTATAACTGTTCTGACGAAATTTGTTTTATTAAACGGGCAGTATATACATGAGAAGGAACACAAGCATTACACTACGATCACATTCAGCATCTGTGAGGGTCAACTCAAAACTTTCTTCTGTGATAGTTAAGTTAGGGGAAATGTCAAATAAAGTCACTGCCTAAAAATGCATAGATTCGGATAAGCAGGTTGCATATTACGAACGACCTACCGGGTAGCACACCGTACACCCTTTGTCCAGCCCTCAAAACATAGGCATAAAATGTGAGGTGGTTAACCAAAGGCTTGGTAACAGGAATCGTCACTGTTGGGTTGGAATCACGGGAGTTTTAAGTTAGGGGAAATTTACAATGCTCACGCACAATTCACTTTGTATTGGACGGTAATAAATGAGAACAGAGCAAATGAAGACCAAACCAAGAGTTTTGTCCTCAAAATGATCAAATCCATAGCGGCACGACTTAATATACGGTTAAGTTAATTAGAACACAAAAAAGAGGGCGTAACCTGCACGTGACAATCAAGTGCGAATCAAACGCACTTCAGCAGGTGCTTATTTGGAGTTGGCAATATCCATCTCCCAAGATAGGGTCTTTATAATCCTTGTGGCAGATGAATGGAGACGGCAAATGTGCCGATTTTAAGTGATTGAGTTGTCTGTGAACCAGGTAGCACGAATAAAGCAATGTAATTGAGGACGCAAGAAACAGGCAACGAAGTCAGCCATCTACGAGGGGAATGACAGAAAAAACGCATATTACCTCTCATCAGATGGTCCTTTGAATTTTCCACTTTGACTGTTCGATGCTATAGAAGTTAAACTATTGCACAGATTTGAAAGTGATCTACAATTTACTGATCACTAGTTCACATAATCAACATGACCGACTACAATCTACCATTGTACACTACTTTAACTTTCAGGAATTCAGCTATTTCGAAGATTATACGGTAAGTTTTCATATTCACACAGACGCACTCATTGAACAGTTTGATACAGGTTTAATTCCAGGCTGACTAATATCGAACAGTCCCATCATCAGGTTTTGGTCTTAGATAACACCAAGAAGCTGTAGGCACTATCATTACCATCATCATTAGACACTTTGCGCAGAACGACGGATAAAACCATACTTTTGTTATCCTGGTTAGGGAAATATCTTGCGCACGAAGTCATTTCATCATCATCATCATCATCATCATCATCATCATCATCATCATCATCATCATCATCATCATCATCATCATCATCATCATCATCATCATCCTCATCCTCATCCTCATCCTCATCCTCATCATCTAGACAATAATAAAG
>LOND01028645.1:4575-19064 GCA_014220965.1 Paragonimus kellicotti | reverse complement strand
AGGAGAATGAGGGTTTTACACAAGTCGTTATTTGCCAATGTGAAAAAGCAGCGCGGACTGACCGTTGCAAAAATCTAGGGGACGATGGTTTAGTGTCCAAAACTTGCCATTAAATGCGATCCGACAGCTGTGTGCGAATTGCATAAGTTGGGCGCCGTAACAGAAGTTTGTTGCAGTATGTGGCAAAGCTAGCCTCACGTGATGTCTGTCATGACCTGAACGGCTGGTAAGTGAGTAGTCGGAGCGAAGTCATGCGCGCATTCGCCTGGGAAATGAAGACAGATTTGTTGTGAACCGCTGCCCGTCCGAAGTTCAACAGCGCTATGGAAAGAAGTTCGAAGTGGTCTGAGCAGAAATGGGTTTTGTGTCTATCTGGCGGTGCATCTAACCATGCGAAAGGTCTTGAAGTAGTTCGAAGCTACAAGACCACATGCTGAAGAAAACCAGTAAATAGTTAACACGTTTTTAACTATACAGGAGGGCTCAGGTGATACCAACTTTGAGGTTTTGACCCAACCTAACTTAAGCCATAACGGGACCGCGGAGCGTAATTGTACGCTATGGTTGAGACGATCACCATCACCGACAGTTGAATGCCTTACAATCACAAGGGACAAACGAACTGTGGACTTTAGGAATGGTATGAAATGTTCCATGTAGAAATGCAACTTCTCAAATCAAAAGACATCTAACAGCGCCACACTTGTCGGATATACTTTTAATCATTTTAACAGCAATGGTGTCTAAGTTATCCAATCCATCACATAAGATTGTCTACAGATGTAATCTGTTACGAGACCTCAGAGTCTGTGATAGAATCGGTCATCCCCTTCTGCAGCGGAAACTTCATCATCATCATAACAGCCATGAGCCTGACCAAAAGGTACTGTGGCTCGGGCTGCCGCTCACCTCAACAGTGACGTGGAATATCCTAGAAGAAAACGTTACTAAGAAGGTTGAAAATTAATAGAAGTCTAAGCGAAGAACTAGAAATGGTATGGATGCAGGTACGCCATTGACTGCGACACGCTGCCATCTCGGATAGCGTCTCTAACCAGCGGTTTGAGTGATCACGAGGACCCCATCCAGGCAGGCGACACCTACCCACTTTACTTCACAATGAAGGCACGAATGGGTATTCAATCAGGCGGCTAAGAAGGATCGTAAAGTCGGTAGGTAAAAAATGCACAAGACCGTTCGAACCTTCCTAACCAATGGTCCTTAGGAAGCAAACTGCCATTCAACAGATGCACAGTCATGCAAAATCGCCATCAAAATTGTACTACTAACGATCTTAAAGACACCAAACCATTCCCCTACATTAAGCAAACTAGACCCGAGGATCCTAAAGATTGACAACTTAAATCCGTCTTCAAACTGTGTAGCCATATCTAAAAAAGCAAAGAAAACATTTAACCTCAGAAATAATCTGTGATACTTTCTCGATATGTCCAGCTAAACAATCCGCTCACGCCCCTCCCCTTGTCTTAAAAGATATGACTTATTGAAAGTGTTCAGAGATGGGCCAATCGAAGAGCTGTGGTGCTCACAAAACATCCCGAAGCAAGCAAGTTAGAGAAAACAGGTCGATCCCCCATACGCCATACGTATCTTAAGAAATCTGAGTTCTCACTGAGAAAATCCCCGACACTGCATCGTCCGCCAGCAGCCCTCACTAAGTGGTCATCCCTTTAAACTGAGTTATGGAACGGGCAAGCAACTATCCAAACAAAACTTTTTTTTAAAATTAGGAGCCGCTTGTATCAGAACGCAGTTCCAAATCTGTGGCCAAGGCTGAGTTTTAAAAGTTAACTTAATTGACACAGATATGAAACAAGGTTACATTACAAGCCTCCTAGTCATCCAAAAATCATTACCATAGGTCGTTAAACACGCACGGTCGACAGAATATTGTTTTGGTGTGTTTCAGGATTCGTGGCTGACATACTAGCATACCAGCGGATATATCCAAGTTTCCTATCGCACACTTTTTCTTTAAATCTATAATCCGCTCAACACGGGAAAACACGTATGTGCAATGATCTTTCCCACTGATGTACAAGCCAATGTAGCTATAAGCAAAAATGTGCAACCTGACAGGCGACTAGGCTGAGCGTAAAAATGATTGAAGATAGCCGAGTTCACTTTCATAGAATACTGATTAAACCGGGCTGGACTTGGACGATTGACAAAGTTCCGTCCCTCAACTGCACAGGTCTCCATATGTTCGTGGTACACCCCGGCCGTCACAAGTACCCATTACACAGTGGCGAATGCTCGGTATTCCGACAGGGGTCACAAAATCGTCAACCGGACACGTTTCGTTCAATGTACCGCGGTGTACACTGTCGCTACGCTTTATTGGCACATAACGGCTTCCACAAACAGAACCTTTCGATCGCGGCACATCTGGCACGAATGGACCTGGTGGACTGTATCAACAAGTCGATTCAGCAACGTGGTAAGTACGATTGACATGAAAAGTGGCCCACTGAGTACTTGCGCCGCATCAAAAGATTTCTGAAATTCTAGTGTACCATAAAACCTAATCAGAAGATAACGTTTTTTTCTGTTCACAGCCTATCACCGAATACAGTCCTCAATGGTAGAATGGTGAGTTGCTTGTGCTCTCGTCGATGATCGAGTTGATTCGTTTTCCTGTTTCAGCTTAAAAAAAGTGATGAACTAAGCCGTCAAATGAATCAGAAAGAACAAAAAACGATGAAAAAGAGGTGGCATCTATGACATACAGGCCTTTTGTGTTTTTCAGGTTACAGAGAAATAACAATAAATACAAATAGTGTAAGTGCATCCCAGAACAAGCAGACTTGTGTTGTCATCGGGAGGTAATTTCAATATCGGTTGGACGTAGAAAGGAGCAGGATTTATCGACCTCACGAACCAGGGCAAGCAACTGAGAACATGAAATAGCAGCAAAATAACGATGTTAGATCAGTCTGTTGACCGACAGTTGAAAAAGTAACAAGCTCTGGCTGAGAGTTAGTCATAAAACTATTAAATGAAAGGAGCACCGGGCTGGTTTTTACTGATTTTCGAACGTGTCATCACATGGCAAAGAATGGCGTTTCTGACTCACCAAACCGAGAAACATGAAACCGTATTTATTGTTACTGACTGGAAAAAGGAAGTCAACAGCAAAGTAACGAATAGCGTCGTAGGGTACGAAACAGCGAAGGACTCAGTTCATCTAACTAGTAAGCGGAATATGTTTGCACGAAGAAAAAGGTTTTGTAAGAAACAACCACAATGAATGGTAGAGAGCAAAAACTGAAACAGAATTAAAAAGGAACACAAGGTCTTGTATAGATGATGAAGTTATCTTCAATTGTGAGCCGCTTCCAAATACGGGCAAGTAACGCCCTTCCAACATTGGTCAGAAACCTTGTAAAAACTTACAAAATCAAGTTCCAGGCAGCCCGAATGTGAAAAATCAGACTTTTTTTGAAAAGTTGAAACCGTAGGAAGTACATTGAAGTAATGAACAAACTTGCCGCACAAGTTACGAAGTGCGAGTGTCCAAGCGAGACAATGCACAATACATATCCCCCGAAGGGCCACATGGGAAGCTAACGCGAAATTATGTCCATTCAGTTAACCAATGCGTGACCCTGTGAATTCACTCAAAACGGAGCTACGATACAGACAAAACCTCAATACTAATCAAATAGAATGTTCGGAGGACAGGTACGAAAATCCAAGGTTGAAATGAGCCATGAGTTAGTAACAGCGCTCAGCGAGACAGTATAGTATTCTTAAATCGAAGCCACTTGAATCAGCATGATTCACATTTAAAATGAAGGCCGAAATTGGACGCCCGTGTGGAGAACAGCGTCGAAGTAAACGTATGTCAATTGTTCCTCAGGGCAGTGACCAAATTCCGTTTATCAAGGAACGCGTGGCCTCTAATCATGTGCATTGTGCCATGTGAAGACACGTTATCATCAAATCACAAGTTCTTTTCATAGCTGGATTAAGATGGACGCTGAAAGTATTAATATGTCTATGATATGCACAGAGCTGTAGATTTCCCGATGTTCATTAGTCCAAGACATGTTCGCTTTTCAAGTTATTCACTAACACCAATTCAATTTAAAATAATGCCAAAACGTTGTGTTTCTTACTAGGCCGACGGGACCGAGGCGAAAAAGAAGATGAGCATGCTGCAACTTATGACCCAACGACTAGCGGATATCAAACGAACTTTTGACAACCCAACGCTGGTAAGTGTGCTGGAAGTGCGGAGCAGTGATTTGGAAGCCCATCCATACGACTGACTGCAACAAAGCAGTTGGCCTGGCATCAGTCATTAAACTATGGCTAGGTTATTTTCAAACAGAGACTTCGGGAGGATTATTAGACGTGGGAGTTGAGTGCCATTGGTCATGGATATTACATACACCCCGTTGCTGCATTGTTAAAGGGTGATAAATTTATTTTGAAAAGTTCACGTTAACAGATTTTACTTTCCGCATTTTAAGGCGTTTTAGCCAAAAATGGCCGGAACACAAAATAGCCTAACATCCTGAAGCTGTTCACAGCTGTTCTCCTAACTGGCATGAAACCTGCTGGAATCAAGTTTTCATAAGAGGTCGAGCTATGGTAGATTCTAATGAAGCGTCATTAGGAAAAAAATTAGTGGAATCTGAGAAATAATAAACGGCTTTTGGTGTCAATCACCATGACAATCCATTACCTACGTGATTGCATACTGGTAAACAGATGACCTAATTACTATAGGCGAACTAGTCTGAGAAACGTTGTCGAGAATGAATGAATGAAGTTCGTCTGTACATTTGCGTTTGTCACAGAGCATTGATCCGAATTCACCACTGGTGCGTCTAAGCGCGAAACTCTTGGACGGAATCAATATGTTAACCGAGGATGAGGAGACAGAAGCCAGTAAATCGAGCGCAGTCGATCAGCACAAGTAAGTCACTAACGTTAACTCGGGCAGTATTTGCAGTTCCACCGTGACGCGAACACACCAAAACAGTGTGAAAATAATTAACTGACTGCCTCACCAGAAGTTGTTAATCCTCTGCATCATTAGTGACAAAAAATTTTAAACTGCTTTCCACCTCATAGACGATCTTCCGATGGGATTGTCGTAGTAATCAAGCGGTCTGAACGCGTCACCAAAAAAATTCAATGTTCCACTTCCTTCGTGCAGCTTTCAGCTGGTCATCCGAGTCTCCCAATCCGCCTTCCTTTACCACAGAATCCACGCACACCACTTAAACATCGCGGATGTATGCAACATCGTTCTTTTGATCACATTAAGTAACAAGCACTGATGTCAGCGTCTTCACCGCTCTCACCTACATCATCACCGGCCACATAGAGGGGACGCCAGATTTAGTTCACAGTGCGGCAGACGATAGATTATTATCCATAAAAACGTGTCCGAACTCCTGAAGTCTATGCAACGTAATCATCGCACCCATAGGCATCAACCTGACAAACAGGCAAAGATTAGCAAACATGTAGAAGAAAAGATGGCATGGAAGCGTCGCGCACATTATTCATCAACAAAAAGAGAAAGCGACGCCAACTGTGTGATCGGGATCGACAGTCGTGTTTAGCCACTTGCTTGCTAATCTCATTGCGGTGACCTCAATGAACAAGTGGCAAGTTCTGTCTGGGTGAACGATCGCAAAAACCGGTAAGTAGAGGGAATACTGGTTTATATAAATCGAACATCACTCATAAATGATTGCGGCCGTTGTTTTCTCAGTTTTTTCGGTTAGCCCACTCCGGAAAGAAACACCATTCTCGAGGTTCGCTCTGGATAGAGTTCATCAGTAGTGCATAACTAACAAAAGGAAACCTCGAATGCAGAACCTCCATTTAAAGTCAGCCGACTGGAATGTTTATGGGAATGTGACAGCTGCCATCGATTGTGAGTGTTCAGTTTATGTGAACCAAAATTCTCTACTACATAATAGCAATCAGAATGTCGCTCAAGTTGAATGACTTTTGTGATTTCGACTTGCAGAGGAGGACAGTTACTGTGTCCCTTTCCGAGGCGATCGGGCAGTTTAAGCACTACTGACAAACGAATGTGGCCGGACGTTTATATACAATACTGTCAAATCTAATGTGACGTTAACAGTGCAGTGGTTAGCACGGTTGCCTTATGAAAGTGATTTCAAATAAATCAGTATGGCCTCAGCGGCCACCATACACAAAAGACAGGCGAAACTATCATCAGTTCAGAGCTGAGCAATCACACTGAGAGGATAAATACGGAGCCCCTAATCTACACCAGTAGGCAAGCAACACCTAATGGATACATGAGTTTCAACTCTCTTAGGGCATATAAAAGCAATGAATACTTAGGTATGATGCAGCGGGGAAAACTTATCGATGTGTTTTGGACGTTTAAGACAAAAATTAAACCAGGATATTGCATTCTGCTAAGGAGCCACCGGAGCTTAATCGATTCAAGTGCTTGCAGCACCCGTACCAATTGCTCTCAATCAATTAAGTACAAATCAGTGTTGTATAAATGGTAAAAGAGAACCCCCTACTACAGAAAACGCTGGTCCATTTTTACTTTATTTTTTTTTACCACAATGCTCACGCAAATAAAGTAGACGAGAACTCATAACATCTGTTCAAAATCTCTCCTGTTGGATTGTACTTTTGAACACTAGATTCCAAATGTGTTGGCTGAAAGAGATGGTTGGGTTGTGACAATCAAACCAAAAGTGATTTTACGCTGCAAGGCACATCATGTACTCCGAATATGATGCACATTTGTCGAACTAAATACGCTCACGCAACAACAAATACCCAGAGAGAGAGAGTGAATGAAAGTGTCCCTTCCATAAAGCCGGTTTATTTTTGGAAGTGCAAAGATTTCCATCCGAAGAAATCCGGTTGATGTGAACGCAGCAGTAAGCAAACGGTACTTTATCAAAACGGTCAAAGTGGACAGGCGTGCTTTGAAAACTGTTCTTGTGATTTGAAAGTATACGTGCACTTGAAAGAGGTGTGCTATCGAGTAATCCAAGTGTGCAGTGATGATTGCCCATCATAAAAAGACAACGATTATACTTACATGCTGTTCAAAGTAAAATCCAAAGGTAAAAACCATTATGCCAGTAACTGTCACCGTGCAATAACATGGCTGCACACGGGTTGAGGTAGGAACAACTCGTCAAGGTCTAGACAAAAGCCAAATAATGATGGTTCGAATCTAGGACTTCTCAATTCACAGAACAACCCCATAACCATTCTTATCCAAACTCGGGATCAATTTGAGCCGGATAATATGAAGATTATAATTTCTGGGAAAGATTATTCATTGTTACCGTTTCAAAAACTTCTGGAAACGAGTTAAGCGTGTTCTGCACACCAATGTCTTTCGACCGAAGGGAGACAAGTGTAAGATGTTTGGAATAAATCCAAATGCTAGAAAATTACTGTCGCCAATGCGTGTAAGGATTTCGAAAACTCATGGAGTTCGTACGAAATGTCATTAATAGAAAACACATTCAGTTTCGCTGTTCACAGTATGCACCTGTTCTCGGTTATCTTGTCAGAAGAAGTAATAATACCTTGACATAACTTACACTCCTCTCTATAAGGAACACGAAAACAACTGTGCAAAATTAACAGCGTTTGGTCATATATATATATATATATATATATATATATATATATATATATATATATATATATATATATATATATAGGCGTGAGGCATCATGTTAGGTGCATCTGATGTGTCGTTCATAACATTCCGACTTAACGTTGTGAGTAATCCCGTTGATTGGGCATCTACATTATTTAACCATGTTTCATACTTAATGCGTTAATTCAAGGGAGATTATTTGGACCCCATCATCATCATAGCAGCCATGAGCCTGACCAAAAGGTACTGTGGCTCGGGCTGCCGCTCACCTCAACAGTGACGTGGAATATCCTAGAAGAAAACGTTACTAAGAAGGTTGAAAATTAATAGAAGTCTAAGCAAAAGAACTAGAAATGGTATGGATGCAGGTACGCCATTGACTGCGACACGCCGCCATCTCGGATAGCGTCTCCAACCAGCGGTTTGAGTGATCACGAGGACCCCATCCAGGCAGGCGACACCTACCCACTTTACTCAGTGGAGCAGTCAGGGTTCTCATATTTCGTGACCACGTTGTCGCTTGACCACCACGTGGTTTCACCCAACTGTTGGTGGTCTCAGTATATAATGCCCGGTACGGTAAACGCTCAGCTGGCATGCGGAGTACGTGACCTAACCATCGCAGGCTGTGCAACGTGAGTAGTTGACCGATCGATCGCGCATCCCGAGCGTTCCGGAATACGCGCCGGCGAACTGCCGCATTGCTCACGCGATCAGTCCACTTAATGTGGGCTAACTGGCGGAGACAACGATGGTCAAATACAGCAAGCTTGTTGATATCTTCCTTTGCGAACAGGCCACGTCTCCGAACCATAGAGCAAAACAGAACGCACACAAGCATTATATACTCTTCTTTCAGCGACAATCGAACGTCTTTTCGACGCCACAGATGACGCAGGTTGGCAAAGGCAACTCGTGCCTTTGCTATCCTCGTTGATAACTCATCAGCAATACAAGCTGACGAGATAGTGCTACCCAAGTAGGTGAAACTGTCCACAGTCTCAAGTGGATTACCTGCAATAAAGAAAGTAGGAGTGGAAATGCCCCAGTCTTGAAGTAACACTTTGCACTTTGAAGGTGCGAAGCGCATTCCATACAAACCAGCCCGGTCACTTCACCTTGTTCAGCATGGTCTGCATGTCTTCGGCAGAGGGGCTAAGTAAGACAATGTCGTCCGCGTACTCCAGATCGGTCAACCGAGCGCCAGGAAGAAGCTCAACACCAAGTCCACTGGACTCCTTAAGCGCACCCTCCAAAATGTCGTCCATGACAAAATTGAACAGGAAAGGGGAAATCGGACACCCTTGACGAACACCACTAGAAGTGATGAACTCCCGAGACAGCTGCCCATAAACCCTCACCCTGCTTGCAGAGTGAGCATACAGTGATCTCAACAGATTCACGTATTTCCCTGGTACTCCCTTGCGAAGAAGACAGTTCCAGAGAACGTTACGAGCAACTGAATCGAAAGCAGCCTTCAGGTCCAAAAAGACCACGACCGTCGGCTATAAGAGTGCCGATGTTCCAAGATCCGTCGCAAGGTAAAAATGTGGTCAACGCACCCTCGACCGGATCGGAATCCTGCCTGTTCTTCACGTATCTGGCTTTCTCTGGGTTTAGTGAGCCGACGTAAAATGAGGCCAGTGAGTAACTTGGAAGCAACAGATACCAAACTGATGCCTCTGTGGTTGTCACATAGACTTCGGACCCCTTTTTGAAAACGGGAATTACTGTTGACAAGCACCAATCGCGAGGTACCTCTTCAGTCTCCCAAATCGTCTGGAGGAGTTTAGTCAGTTCTGATATTAACCTTTCCCCGCCATCCTTGAACAGAGAAGGAGGGATGAGGTCTGGTCCAGGAGCCTTGTTACGCTTCAATAATTTGAGCTCTAGGACCACTTCTGCTTCCGACGGAGGGCCGTCTGGAATGCAATAACTGACCATTCGGGTCCCGTCGTCCACATGATCTGGTTGAGGCCAGCTGAACTGTTCTTCAAAATGTTCAGCCCACCTGTCAAGTCGACGCGATTGATTGGTGATAAGTGAACCATCTTTTTCACATATGGTCTCACTTACACCGACTCGACGACCAGTACAACCACGGATCAGGGAAAAAGCCTACAATTTCCAGATAAAAAGGCCCTTTCCATCTCTTTCGACTGTTCGACCAAGTAGTGCTCACGGTCTTTGCGCAAGCTTTTAGTCAGCTTACGTTCTCGACGGTCGTCATCATATTCAGAACCAGGTGGGATCGAGCGACGCTTGTTCATGAGGTTTATCGACGTGACGGAAATCCAGTTCTGTCGCAACTGAACAGCTCCGGAACATACCTCTTCACAGCATGTTTTCATAGCTGCGGCGATTTGTTCCCAGTGTTCGTTAGGATCCCTCACCTGACTCGAACTGGGCAACTTGTTCACCAACGCCTTCTGGTAAGCGTTCTTACACCCTCATCGCTCGAATGCAGTTAATTACTTTGCATTTACGAGCGCATGTCCTCTGAGCAAATGACAAAACGAAACGGGCACGCACAACAGCATGGTCCGAGTCCAGGTGGTTGCTCTTAACAGAGTGGCGCCACCTGTAACTGACTGCTATATGATCCAACTGTGTCCACGGCTGAGAAGCACACGGAGGTCTCCATGTAACACAGTGCTTCTTCCTGTGTTGGAATGCCGTGCTCGAAATATAGAGACCATGGGATGCACACAGCTGCAGCAGTCTGTCGCCATTGTCAGTGCGTTGTGCCCGGACACCAAACATACCTCCCAGCCGCTTCTCGTCCGGGGAAAGCCGACCAAGCTGGGCATTCAAATCGCCCGCTAGTATGATGATCTGAGTGTTTAGTTTGCTTCAGAAGGTCAACGAGGGCGTCATAGAACGCATCCTTGGTATCATCCGAACAGCTGTTTGGAGCGTACGCCGATATAATGAATAAACGTCTTTCTGATTTGCGTCGACAGACTTTTACCGATGTATTGAGTCTGACAGCGCACAAGCGACTGTTCACTGGGATCCAATCGAGCAAACATTGCTCTGCTCTGGAACTCAGTGCGATTCCCTAGACTCGCGTCTCCGACACGCAGCACACATCAAGCTCCAGACTTGAGAGAGTACTAGCCAGAGCAGCTTGCTGACCGACTTGTCGGAGAGTGCGGACATTGAAGGCGCCAATGTTTACCGGTTGTCTTGGCCTCAGAAAACAATTATCGCCCGAAGGCACATGGAAGGCAGAAGAAATGGGGGTAAAACAGTAGAAAGTCGTATTGGGTTAGTAATGTCACTGTCGGGAGAGCGATAACTTCTGATACTTCCCGGTCGTTTATGCCGCGGAAGGGGGTTGACTTGAGGGACCCCACCCCGAGTCTCTGACTCAAAAGTCTGACCTGCGAGACAACAGGATACAGGGTTTTCTTGGGGACCCCACCCGGAGCCAATGACTCAAAAGTCTGACTCACTTGGCAGTGAGGGGCTTGCCTAGCCCGAGGGCGCAGTGAATAAGACATTGATGTCTGATTCTCAGCACTGCTGCGCGCAGTGGATGTACTCAAAGCTACATCGGGCTTTTGGGTGATAGATGTTTTTCGACCGTATTGGATAATACGCCGGCGGTCACGGTCAACCGTTGGGCGATCGGAGTGCTCTTTGTTTGAGGGTACCTTTTCTAACCCCCTTCTTCCTGATACGGAAGACAGCAGTGCCGCAACTATAAAAATAGTTCTGCTGTATGCCCATAGGATCGTGCCTCACTACCTAAGCACTCCTACGCGGTCAGTAGTGCGACATACAATCCTATGAGTGTAACTGCTTTTCGTCTGGCTGCTCCCCTTTGGCCTGTCTGACAGGGTTGAACCTGGAAGGACCGGAGTCCTAGTCAGCATAGCCCGCCGGATCAAAACAGCACACAAGCCCGACCACCTCGTCAAGGTAGCAGTATAGGTCGGGGACAGCAGTATAGGTCGGGCCCCACGTACATGTATGTAGTATGAAGTCGGTAGTTTGTCAAACAGCCTACCATTTACATTGTTGTTTGGTGGTCGTTAACAGCCGCTTTTGAAGCTTACTTTCGTCAAGTTCGTTAACATCAATACATCCAATCAACTGTCTGAGGCACGATCACGTTGGAACAGCCGTCGCCCAGTCAAGCAACCCAAACAAGTCTGGTTTGCGTCATGTGCCCTTGCACTACCATTAGGCAGATTACTGATAAACTGGACCACAGAGTGATTCAACGTTGACTACTTTGGCTGTTTCCGGAGGTAAAAATTTCGGAATAAAATAGCGCCTAACTGATGGGATCACGTTCTATCAAATTTGGCCGATGAACGGAAACACTACAGCTTCAGGTACCACGGGGAAACTTATCTACTTAGTTCATGTTGAATAGCAGACCTAAAACCAACTTCGTTATTCTAACTTTATGGTGCAAAAAAGAAATTAGTGAAATCTGCATTTCTATTTTCAGTGTTCCATAAATACGTGGTAAACCTCATTCGTATCACTCATAAGTAGGGTGGCATGTTTCATGATTTAGATGAGACCCAATTGCGAAAAATATGGGCTTCGGCTGGATTCGAACCAGCGACAGAAACAGCATGCCCAAACGCGGCAAGCGCTCTACCAGCTGAGCTACGAAGCCACACCGGAAGCTCAGAAGTTTTCACATTTGGACTCAGTTACCCGCCCAATCCACTGTGTCATATGGAATCCACCAAATGATACAGTAACTTGACTGTCCAAGCAGGATTTCTCAACAGTTCACGCTGTATCCACCTACGCCACAGCTGAGAGTTGAAATTGCATTATCTATCCATCTATCTAATTTTGCGCAGTAATAACTAGAATTAGACATCAACGTCTTACTGTGATTTCAGGCTAGGTATAGTTTTATCCACAAGTTAATCGGACGCTTGCGTCATTGACACCGATTGAGATACTCCAAGTAAAGACTGTATCCTGTTGTCTCAAATGTCAGAAACCGAGGGTGGGACTAAACGGTCTTCTGTAGGACATACGATCAGAAAGTATCAGAAGTTGTTGTTCGCCCGAAAATGACGTTACTTCTTTACTGTTTTACTTTACCCCAGCCTCACAAGCTTTTACACCTTTCCTGTACCTTCATAAGGTTATCATTTTTCAAAACCAAAACAGCTGATCAACACTGGCGTTTTCAATGTACACTTTGTCTGTTAGGCAGGCCAGCGGACCGCTTTGGTGAATACTTTCTGAATTCTGGAAGTTGATATATGCCACGTTCCAATGTTGCCCATTAGCGATTCCGCTAACACCTGTGTATAAGAGCTCGCCTCAGAGTTACCGCTGTTCCAGGTGCTTCTATTTAAAGATCTCTGGTAACATCGGAGCCATACCTTCTGATCAAACCGGAGTGATAATCACATTGGGCTTGTACATCAGACTGATGACGCACGTAACAGTAAGTCTGAGGGGTGTTTCATTCTCACAATTCGTATAATCAAACCGCTGTGAAGTTAACTGGTGAGCAATATTGAGAATTATTTTGGATTAGTTAACAGACGTGAACACCTGACACTTTCATCTAGTTTTGATGTAATCTCTCAATAAACCAGTGTGCGAGTAAAACGTAGCATTAATGTTGTTGGAGAATTTCTTCAAAAAATGGCATATTATCAGGGCTAGAAGGAACTCAACCTTAGGAACAGGAGTCTGAAGTCAGACTTGACAGATCATGTCTTTCATGAGATACGGACTTCATGTTCATTTGAATAAATGTCCCCGTCCTCAAATGGCACTAAGGTGCACAATTTTATATAAACATGGCCGCATTTTTGCTGGTCTGGTCACGTTGAAGATTCGGATGAATAAATGCGCTGTTTGTAGACTGCTGTCTTTGTCTCCCCTGTTGACTTGTCTTGACATATCGTAAGCGCTGTCGCATTCCCATAGACTTCCAGTCGGCCCCTTTCGAAAAGAAGCACTAGACTCGAGTTTCGCTCTCATTAGAGCTCGTCAGTAGTGCATATCCTTGCCACTGCCGGGACTAGAACTCCGGCCTTGCTTTTCGTGAGGCAACCGTGTTTACCACTGCGCCATTGACCTCACATTAGGTGATGTTCAACTTGAAATTAACCAAATCCTCCGACTACTCATCAGTAATCTAAAATATCGCCTAGCAGGTTTAATGAGATCGGAGATTTCGACCTGCCTAGGAAGTCCTAATCGCGGGGTTATCGATTGGAGTTAACAGACAGTAACTGTGTCTCCTCTCGAGACGATCGGGCAACCTGATCATTACTCACAAGCGAAAGTGGTTGAGCGTTCACATATGATAATTCGGTCGTGCCTAATGTGAGGTCAATGGCGCAGTGGTAAACACGGTTGCCTCATGAAAAGCAAGGCCGGAGTTCTAGTCCCGGCAGTGGCAAGGATATGCACTACTGACGAGCTCTAATGAGAGCGAAACTCGAGTCTAGTGCTTCTTTTCGAAAGGGGCCGACTGGAAAGTCTATGGGAATGCGACAGCTGCGATCAATTGTGGGTGATGTTCAACTTGAAATATCGTAAGTCGTGGGTAGTGCACATCTGACCGAAATTTAGAATATTCGGTCGGGACATTCGTTTGAAGTATCAGCGCTCTAATACAGAACAAAGCTGATAATTCGCAGAGATCTGAGGTCAGCATCTCAATTTCAACTCGTAGCGGTTACTTGACACAATAAGATCAGTTATCCGATCTCTCTTTAACAGGGCTAATGAGATTTGTACCAGTGAAATCTCCAAAACAATGGAGATTTGTCAAATTAAAGAAATGCTAGTCTCTAACCAATAATCATACGTCTCTATCAAGAAA
>LOND01028644.1:12116-23946 GCA_014220965.1 Paragonimus kellicotti | reverse complement strand
GATGATGATGATGATGATGATGATGATGAACGCCGAACGGATTGTGGTGGACAGCTGATCATAGAACTGGTCCTTTGTATAATCAGTGTGACACATAGTTGGACCATAAACACTGAGAAATGTAGCACACTTACCTCGACCGAGTCGCAGGCGCATAGACAGCATTCGAGGGCTGATGCCGTGCGGTTCGCCTATCATCAAAGCATTGATGTGATCAGCGACTGCGAAACAGACACCATGCTCCCGAGCACCGTCTGCCGGGTAACCTATCCAGTAGAAGGTGTACCCAGCACCTGCTTCCCGCAACTTACCTTGGTCCGCAAGCCTTGTCTCGCTCAAGGCTGCTATGTCGATTCCATAGCGACGCAACTCCATCGCGATCAGTGCAGTGCGCCG
This sequence comes from Paragonimus kellicotti, assembly GCA_014220965.1. NCBI lineage: Eukaryota > Metazoa > Platyhelminthes > Trematoda > Plagiorchiida > Troglotrematidae > Paragonimus > Paragonimus kellicotti. The sequence continues at coordinate 23,550 of LOND01028644.1, read as the reverse complement.
CTCTGGCCGCCCTGTCGCGCCGCATCGATCCAGCAGCGTGCGCACATTCCATGCTCCAACACAGAGCGTCTTGCGTCCCCGTGCCTGTTTCAGGTTGGTCTTCGGGTTACTGAAACTTGAGTGAGCATTATCTGCTCGAGGATTCTGGTTGGGGGAACAGTATGAGGGTGTGTTTGGCAGTAGCATATTTTCGCCTATCCACCCTGCCATGTGCAGCAGATAGGGCGACCCGGTTTATCCTGCGTGACGGCCGATGCAGTATGGTATTTCGTTTATGTTGTATGGTCATGGTTTTTGTGGGCTTAGGATACTGCCAGGACGCCCAGACCTAGACAGGAGAGCGATTAGGGCCCTCAACCAAAGCCTTTGGCTCAAAAGCCTGTACCGCAAGGCAGCAGGTGACGCACACATACGCATCAACCACCTGGAAACAGGCTCGACAGTCACAACCCAAGAAATTCGGCACATTCACACAGAGATAATACTGCAAAGACAAACCGACCACACACATACCGAATCAGATCAGGCAAAAAAGAAACAAAAACAACATCAAACCGTTCCGAAGCACAGCACAGCGGCACCATACACAACGTACGCATCTGCTTTTGTCTGGTTGCTCCCCTGTGGCCAATCTGACATGGTTGAACCTACATCGACCAAAGTCGAAGTCAGCACAGCCCACCGGATCAAAACAACACACAAGCCTGACCACCACGCCAAGGTAGCAGAAAAGGTCAGGGATCACACGTGAAATTTCTCGCCCACACATATATCCCCGACCTACTCTCAGGGTCACGGATACACGTCACGCGTTCCACAAGACAGCGCGTGATTCGGCAGTCCCGGTCCGCCTTGCACACATAGGATACGCCAAACCTTCTACACCTTCACTCGCCCGACAGACAATGAGGAAAATCCCGTCAGCATCGCGAGTGCCCACGCCACATGTACGCACAGCCGCGCGCATCGACCGAGCCAACTCCACGCGCATCAACTTACATGCATGTGACGTCCACACATGAAGGCGACTAAATTCCCAGATACAATACACAACTGAAGCCACGTCTCGGACGGTAAACAAGTCAGCAATGCACAAAGCCAACGGACACGAGGTAAACCACAACTGTACAGTTCCACATCGCATCCACGTGATCCTGTCCCTGCAACACTGCCGACACAGCATACACCTGGATATTGTTATCCACACTGTTATCAACCTGGACATTATTTTGTATTGTACGTGAGTCTCCTGGCTTGTCTATTTCTAATCATTTCCCTGTTTATGCCTATTCGTATTATACACCTTAATACTCAACTGTGTACCCTTCTTTTGTTATATGTAGTTAGTGTTAGGCTGTAGTTATTTATCTATAGCCCACACCACCTCACTGCGTAACGGGAATGTTTCGAAATATTAACCCCATGCGACGACTTTTCTCTGTTCTGAGAGCAATTTGGTTCGATCCAGTAGGGCGACAGAAAATCGTGCGTGCACCGACTTTGTCAGCCTGTCCAGTTCTGAAGCGGACTGTGCCAAGTGGAACTGTTCTGTTGACTATCAACTGTAACGAGACCAAAAGTAATCGAAATTGATTCAGAAAATTGAAATCCGCAAAAATTGATGGCGTCCACTGTGAGATCGGCGGTGATATAACATTTCAAATCAAGATTAATGGATTCGAACAGTTTTCCCTTCTCAACGGCGCTTTTGCACACCACACTCTTTTCCAAGTAGAATGATGACGCGTTAGTTTCCACGTGAGAGAACGATGCATGTTTGTGTCAACGGTGGTTCCTAGAACTGACTGCCTCTCAAAATGAATGTCATGACTGAACGAGTGGTCAACGTTTTAAAACTGTATGCTTATGAATGTTATACAACGCAACACGCCAGTATGAATCAGACGTGTTTCGCGTTGAAGCCAGTTCGGGATCTAGCAAGAAACTAAACAAACAAATTGTCAGAGTTCGAGCTCAGCACAAACTACCGCATTTTTATGCAGGCAAACCTAGGGTATCAATGAATACAATAGGAAAACACGATTGTTGTGGACGGGTTTCGGAAAACCTGATTATATGTAAGTGATAGGATTTTTTATCTGCGCATAGCACCAGCGATTGCTACCGAAAACGTTTTTGGACAAGGTTTTTTTTAGTCTGATTGTACTATCTAAATGCTTCCTGCATAGTCGACGATTTAGCCAGCCCTGTAAAATGTGGACATTGGTTCATTGGGAATACGGAGGACATTTGCGCAGCCGAATTTCCGTGACACAGAACTCGAACACGTCACTCTTCACATTTCGACGAATTGCCCGCCGATATATGCCCATCCCAGAGGTCTCAACGCTCAAAAGTTGCAACAGGCGAGAGACTAACTTCAAAATCGAGAACATTCGACCGTCAAAGAGTGAGTACGCATCACCACTGCACATGGTGCCTAAGAACGACAACGATTGGCGACCGTGTGGTGACTATCGAGCGTTGAATAACGTGACAGTGCCGGACCGATATCCGCTGCCTCACATTCATGATGTCACCGCGACCCTCCACGGTAAACAAGTTTTTCCCCACTTAGATATCGTTCGTGCCTACCATCACATTCCCGTTGAACCAGATGACATTAAAAAGACTGCAATCACAACTCCATTCGGCCTTTTTGAATTTATTCGCATGCCATTTGGGTTGCGAAACGCAGCTCAAACGTTCCAACGGTTTATTCATCAGGTACTTAACGATTTTGATTTTGCTACCTGGATGATATATTAGTTGCAAGTGACAATCAGCAAGAACATTTGAATCATCTTCGGTTGATTTTTGAACGACTACAAGACCATGGTATCGTCTTAAACTCCGCCAAATGTTCGTTCGGACAGTCAAGCATAAAATTTCTAGGTCACACTCTTGACTGTCGTGGTATCACCCATCGCTTGACAAGGTAAAGGCAATTGTTGATTTTCCACCTCCAACTTCCATGAAGCAACTTCGCCGGTTCTTGGGAATGGTAAATTTTTACCGACGTTTCATTCCTGACGGTGCTGCTACCATGTTGCCCCTAACCAACCTTTTGTGCTCGAAGGATAACAAATTGGTGCTAGAGGAACAATCAGCTGAAGCCTCTGAGAAAATCAAGCGCGCCCTTCCCTAATGTTATCGTTCTGAAGCCACATACAACCGTACCCAATTTTGCCCGTATCCACAGACGCCTCAAATTCTGCCGTTGGGGCCGTCCTACATATAACGGTTCACGACCGGAATATTCGAGTCTCAGCCACATCGAACCTCACGATCACTCGCGTCGCACGTTAGAAGCGCTCTCCGAGATGGTAACCTATGGCAATTAGTAACGTGACTGCACCTATAGCATTTCTAATCTTTCTTTTTAGCTTTGTCATATCCACTTTTACCCATTTGGCCAATTTTTCCTTATAGTGTATTTCACGTCACAGTTACAACAAAAGACAATTTGCGAAATATCTCCCAGTTACAAACGAATGTGCTACATCGAACATTTCCTATTTGTACAACTACATAAATGAACAGGCACTTCTAAAGAGTACAGAACAAGAATTTGTTTAACTTTGTTTACCCTTCGTCAATGCACACCATCAATCGGTAGCAAACCCAATCAGCTGTGCACATCCCCCAAACTATGGTCTCAGGTCGAAGGGCTTATTCGACAGGTAAGCCCACTTACCAAATCGGGTAAGCTAGCGGGTACAACACAACGGTGGCTGTGCATGGGGTGGGGGTGTACGCGCATTTCCAATGAAGCCGCTCGGCCCCATCGATCCAGTGTTCCGACTGTTACCGTCCACGATCGATACCACCTGGCTGTTCACACACGTCTCAGCGCTTGAATGGCAACACTGGACGGTGACGATTTAGCAAAAAGCCGTTCAATAAAGCAATATATTTATTGTCTAACTGGCACGTTCCCTACGTTACGCGCACGCCCGCGTTTCTGAACCGGAATTCCAGTTTACAACACAGCGGCGGTTTCCACTCACATCATGTGGACTGCCCAGTTCTGTGCGTGTAGCTGAGGCTTTCTGTCTTGGGTTTTTTGTCTGTCATTCCCCATCCGGTTTTGCAATATGAATTTAGTAAGGACGCCAAGTGACTAGTAAAGCGGAACATTAGTAGGATTTGCAAGAAGCAGCCGTTGATTTTGTTGGATGCAAATTCGAAGAAGAATGTGCTCGAGAAAAGAACACGGACTCACAGACTAGACTTGAACAGAAAAGGACCACAACAGTACACCAAACTCGGTTTGCCGTAATCAAACAATCTCTAAGAAACAGCACTGGGTAGTGAAGATTCTGTTGATGAGAATTTGAGGCCAGACAGGTGGAGCAAACTAGAATAAGCTGATGGTATCGTTCAATTTTGTGAGGACTGATAAGAAACTTAACTTAACCACAGTGGTGATATCGGCTTGTCGACATGAAATACATTTGACCCCCCTCCCCACAAGTGCAAACCGGTCCAAGATTAACGGGTCTACTCAAGCTCTGTTTGTGAATAGGTGTGGTTACCTAGAGAGATCGTGGAAGTGTGAATGAAGCAGCCGCCAGCCGCGTACCAAACACCGGAATGACGTCAGCCTGAGGCACTTGTGGCGGAGGAACGGTATAACGCGACTTTAGGTATAAGTTGAATGCATGTCAGCACATCCCAAATAGGCGCGCTTGTCAAAGTAGCACATGTTCGGATAAACCTCATTGATGCTTTCTCCCGTACAAGTGATCAAACTACCGATCAACGGTTGCTTACATCGTTCCCGAGGAGTCGCCCACATGAAAGCTCACTTGTCACGCATGTCAACTTCAAGTGATCGCCGAGATACCACAGAACAACACGCTTCATTTTAACGAATTGGGCTGGTATATTTGCAGACAGAATACTATCACGATTTAACGTAGAACCAGATACACGTCTACGCTGATGAAGCATGACAAATTGGGACGACATACCCAAGCTTTGCATGCTGGCATTACCTGTTCCACTGAAGTTTGAGGAAACCTGGCAAAAGTATGAATGATGTGTACGCAAAAAAACTGCGAATCAGAAAAACAGGATCGAACGCTAAATGTAAGGAACAATCATCCTATATAATATTACGACTCACGAGGTTAGTTGTCCTTACCGCCTATTTTCAAGGTATTGTACCGAGTCCGAGCAGGAGAACCAGTTCAAATTCCAAACGAAACCACTAACGCGAATGAGAAACAAATTACACTGTACATGTGACCGATAACACAAAATGCGTCAGCCTACAGCAACTGCCGCACTGAGGAACTGGAGGTGAAACCTCGGAACAACGTTGTAAGACACCCTGTGGCGACAACGTGGTCATGCCATAAAGGTGCTGTGATATACAAGTAGTCACATGACCGTTAATTCTAAGGTCCATGATGCATTCGTGAAATAACTTCCATAAATCTAGTAAACGTCAACAGATTATCAATTCGAATACTTTTTTATTATGCAACCGATAAAACAATACACTTTCAAACGCATTAGGATGAAACGGTTAAGGTCTTTGCTCAGTATTCGTCGTCGTATGGGTGTCTTGGTTCCTTTTCTTCACGTAATTTGATCAAGTCGTCGATGCGAAGAATGGTAATTGCCGCTTCAGTTGCAAATTTCAAACTCTTGATCTTGGATACAATCGGTTCAAAAATACCCAAAGCTTGGCAATCAGCTACGTTCTGATTATCTAAATCGAGACCATACCTGAATGGAACAAACAGCAAGAATAACATAACTGGACATTAAATAAAAAACGCGATAGTAATAAAGCTAGCGCCTGAAATACACACAGCAAATAAGAAATATCCATTTCATTTCGGTTCTGCTGGTAGTTCAAGTCAATTAGCGTGAGCTGAAAAATCGGCCGAACAAATGACAAAGAAAAACAAATGGATAAAGCGACCAGAAACAAACCATTTGTAGTAGCTCTGTTCCTTTTTCGACTGGCTGGAATTATGACACGAACGAAGGCGGGCAACAAGTTCAGTGGAATCCAAACCAGCATTCACAGCCAGCTGTTTGGGTATAGACAACATCGCCCTTGCAAATTCGGCGATTGCCAACTGCTCCCGAGAGCTAAGAGTGACAGCGAAGTTCTCCAAAAATATGGAGACCGCAGCCTCACAAGCCCCCGCTCCGGGAACGATATCTTTGCTCTCTAGAACGCGTTTAACAACCTACAAAGAGACAGACAAAAGCTGAACGAAATTCCTGGTGGAACACCGAAAACGTGGTCAGACTAAGGGATATCAAATGGTTGATCAAACAGAAAATGCAAGCCCGAAGCGCCGATGACCTGTAAACAAGCTACGAACCTACAATAATGGGGTATTTTGAACTGTTTCTATTGGAACAGTCTTTTGGGGGTGAAACAATGCTGGTAACAGTAAACAAGTACGTTCGTGTTGAGGTACAATGTCAGACTCAAAATGAATGCAAAAACAAGTGACGAACCAAGATAGCGTCGTGCAGAGAGCGTTCCATTTCATCCACATAAAAGTCATTAGCCCCGCGCAAGATGAGGCTAGATGCCGGATGTACCTTCGGGCCTTTCAAAATTATCAGTTCATCATCACATATGCGTTCTTGAGAAACTTCGGCAGCCTGAAAATGACGGATTAAACAACGGTAAATAACATGAAAAATGGTGGGAGAAGCAGAACGCCAAATCTGTTATAACTGGTACTACGGGAAAAATAGAAAAAATAACTCGTGTCTATTGCACACACAATTTACACCGCTTCTTAAAATACTGATCAATGTAAGGCAAAGTGCTGAACTGCGCGAATGCATGCTAAACCAAGTGTGGAGAAATTGATTCGAAGACATAAAAGAATGACACCAGTTGACTAGCGTTGCTTGTCAACAACTCGTTACTCAGGACAGATGGGGGCCAGTTAAACACCAGTTTGTGCTCGATGCGATCTTACAGGTTGAAATAGTATGAATGATCGACCACAAATAAAAAACAAACAGAAGACCCGACGCTTGTTCACACCGGAAGGTTGTCATTAGAATGTCCACATTTATACATAAATATCGCACATACATCTGTTACCACCTAGAGAGTATAGGATTGACACAGAAAACTTTCAGAGAAATAAGCCACCTTGTACAATCTAGAAGTTCTTAATCTTCACAGTTGACTTACCCGACCAAGTTTCTGGACATCAAATACTTCCTCACCCTCCATATCCGACATGCTCACGATAAGTTGACCGCCGGTTGCTTTGGCCATGTTTTTCAAATCACTTTTCTTACAACGACGAACAGCCATGGCGTTTGCCTCAACGAAATACTTCATGCACAGATCATCGATGCCTCCAGTGGTTAGGATGACATTGGCACCAACGGCAAGAATCTTCTGAATGCGCTCCTTAGTGATATCTGATTCACGCTTTCGGATAGCTTCCAATTGCTCTGGGTCACTGACAACAACCTGAAACAGAAAACCTTTGCACTTAGACAAAATCTATCAACAACGCACGGTAGCTTGACAAATTGAAAAGCAGATTTGATCGGTTTTCTACATCCCTCCTAAGTGAATTTAGATCAACATAACAATTAGCGTGACATGAGGCATTCAACCAAACCTTGGACAATGGTCTTTTAAAAGGGTGGTAACCTCAGAACGATGTGAATCGACGGCGACTTCTGTAAAATGAAGTAACAATAGACATACACGATGTTTGGATGTTTAACTACTGCACACGATAAAACGGTGGAAAAACCTATACTCAACGCAGTGTTATGAGAAGTCTAATCGAACGATAAACTTACACATCGTTCAAAACTGGAAATTCGTTTACGACGAAATTGAATGGACGAGTTTGTTGAAACATTCTTGAACCATACGGTCCCAGGAGTGGCATGAAGACAATACGTTGTGGTGAAGGTTATCACTCCACAAATTTCCAAATATTATTTGTCCCACTCAAGTGTTCAGACCAAAACAGAAGCGTCCTAATTAACTGGCTTAAAAGCCTTCACATTTATATCAGTCGTGTACACTGTCATTGAGCCATACGATCTTTCATTATCGAGACATACTATGGAGGAAACAGAGCGGCTAAAACGCACAAAAATGGTCGCAAACAAAGAAATTAAAAACTACAAAACGGAAAATTCAACGTCTCAAGATCAAATATGGCTCAAGTGATCGAAAATGTGTACAGCGTGAAATTCTATCCCGTGTACTAATTCGTCAATACGGAACAAAGCTTGGTAACTCAGTAAGTCATACAACACACGAAGCAGTCACATTGTTTATAGATAGTAACGGAATCATTGGTTGGTCATCATGTAGTTAGTGTAACCGCTGGAAATCCTGTTACACAATCAGTGATGCAGCAAACGCCCTACCGAGAAACAAGGTGGAGGACTGAATCATCGTGTTTGGTTGATCGAAACAGGTGCCGACGAAATGCCATATAGATCCAATTAATGCGGGCTAATAGATGAACGCAACATTGTCCAAACCAAGTAATTCCGTAAATTACACACCCAAGACTGACGATGTACGCCGCATTAACAAGATCCTCGCGTGGACCTTCTATCTGGTGGAGGACTGACTGACCTTGACTAGGTTGACGAATAAGTTACTCTTTTGATAATTTTCAGGCAGCATAAACAGTGCTGAACGATATTTTCCATTCTGGTAGGTTAATCGGAAAACACTTTGCAGTCTCAAAGTCTAAAGTGCTTCTTGCAGGCTGTTATTAGTACGCAGATTTAGTATTTTATAATGAAACTGTAGAGGCTGTTGACCGTCTTGCCTAGGAGGTTGCATCAGCAGCTTCGGAAGTGAACAGAATGGAATAGGAGCTCATATCTTTAAGCCTAGGACTGAAACCTGGTCGTTAAGGTTAGAGGACCATCGAGGTCAGAGATGGATGGGTCACATCGGGTGGCACCATCAAGTAAGCAAAGATGTCAGGAAGCGTAAGTGCCAAGCGAGTTCCTTCGCCCAAGCTTTAAGATTGTACAAACTTGGATGGTTTGGCTATGTACTAAAAAATATCAGCTAATCGCCTTCCACACCGCGCACTCTGTCAATGCTACGGCCGACTGGCGTAAGGTGCGAGATCGATAGTGATGACGCAGTGTAGAGAAGTGGAGTTACTCAACAAAGGATTACTCATTGTATATCTGGCTAATCTCCCGGGTTAGAGCCACCAATTCGGTGGGTGGAGGCACTATGCGAGGTGACGGCTAATCCGGTCCACTGCTGTGAATATTGCCGTTGTTTGATCGAACTGTCTGCAAAGTGAATGCGCTTAATGATGCGACCAGTGAAAGCCGGCTTACTAAAGACGCCTTACTTTCGCTCATAGCCTGTTTGTTTGTTGGCACAGTATGAGCACCCTGATGTCGAATGTTTGAACATGGTCGTTTTTAGTAATTAGGTCCTCTTTCTTCACACATTTATTGCTTGTCCAGGGCTCACTTTTCTCTTCACAGTTGTATGGCAGTGCAGTGCCAGCGCGAACCACTGATGTATCACCGTCCGTGACGATAACGATGAGGATGGACATAGTCTTCAAGTTGAAGAACAGTGAATTTAACGCTTGTATGCAAACATACATACATAACAGTATATTCCACAGTGAATCCATGTCTACGAACGGCGCAGACAGTATTTTCATCAGTAGGGTGTATAACAACGATATGAGCCAGATGATTATGTGAACGATCGTCTGCAAATAGCGGGATGCCTTCGAACAGTGGTCAGCATTTAGAAAACCGTAACAGTACTCTAGAACACTATTCTTACTTAGCACGACTCACATGTCTTTGACAGTAACCGAATGCAACCAGAGCGTCGGTATCTCGGGTTAATTAACCGACTTCTACAAAGAAAACTCACTTTAAAATTGGAAGGATCTCCAAAGGTACCTTCCATTAGAATTGGATAGCGAACAAAGTAGGCACCTATGATGGGTATTACTGGAGGTGGCGAGCATTTAGAATTTTAAATTAAGCCTCGATCCTGAATGCCGCAAGATGTTTGCTGCAATATAACATGCAAGACCAACTGTGGGATGGATGGCGCCACCACGCTGTCTTAACTTAAAAACGAACAGTCGTAGCAACCGAGTTCGAAAATGCGACGGTGAACGGTACCCAAGCGTTGTCATTCAACCGTAAAATGAACGCATCGATCAGGAACAGTTGTAAAAGATCGTTCGGGCGCAGTGAGAAACCGAAACAAAAGACCTCCAGGTGTCAAAAACGTCGTCACTTACCTATGGTTGCTTCAAGACTAGCCGAAATGACAATGAAATTCAGGTATCCTTGACCGGATCGAAATATCACCCTGTTGTCCACCAATCTGTCTTTCACTGGATTTGATGAGCCTACATAGTATCACGCCAACATGAACCGGTGAACATCAAACTTTTGAATTCACGAACGGAACTACTGTTAATGCGCAATGACGACAAAATGCCCCCTAGTTTTCAGCGATGCATGCAGAAGTGTTAGGAATATTTATATCAGATCTCAACGTGAAGCTTTCGCGGGACAGAACAGTTCAAGCTCAGTAATCCATTCAAATTCCCACAGAGAATAAGGATGTCGGGATTCGTTACCCTCATTTTATCACTCACACATTTAAGTTAAGATCAGTAAAATTACTCAAAATTTTAGGTGCTGGGAGGTCAACGAGACCGACTACGATACGTGGACAGCCGCCAATATCTAGCGGACGAAGAACAAAACCGTGAATTGAGATAATCAACAGAAGACTATTCAACAGTGCGGGGCCTTTGGTATCTGCCTAGTTCGCCATAACAAAATTTCCACGGTCATTGTTGCAAATGGTCGATGCACTTTTATCCTATCACCTGCTTATTTGTCTTATTGGCCGTCGGTGGTTTGGTTAAATAGGTTTCTGCTTTCTGATTGGTTGGTTGTCAGAGAGGTCATAGTTACGGCTAACATGTCACATTCGTTCTGGTCACCTGCTGGGTTGGCAGAGATCCAGTGTACACTCTCAAGTCTCGTGTTGTGATCCCGCACCGCAGGTAGGGTTATGACAGTCACTGTATTGCTTATGACAGTACGAGTAAAGTCATAGTCTGTTGTATTCAGAACTGTAAACATAAATGGGAGGTTAACTGAGTGACAGAAATGTAGTTCCGCACAGCTTTTTCGAAAGTATCCTCGAAACCGTTGAGGTTCTCACCTGATACTCAGTTCGTTTTTAGGATTGACGCCAGACGTGACGCTGTCCAATAAGATTCTTGCGTATTTTAGGCACTCAATTCGTAGATCACCGTCTCATACGTGTGACCAAATGGGACGACGCAGAAAGGACGATGTAAACAACGGCTCGATCCGAACTCGGACGACTATTGCGAATTCAGTATAAGGTCTATACAGAGAGCTTAGTTAACAC
>LOND01028642.1:0-12914 GCA_014220965.1 Paragonimus kellicotti | reverse complement strand
AGGTACACAAAACTGGTCGTTCGTTACGTCAATCACGTCGTTTCGATGCGATGCTCGACCGATCAGTGAAATGTACAGAAATGACTTGTCGTTGGGAAAAGACGGCTACCGGTAGGTTACTCACCATCCTGATTAGCGCCCTGTAGTGCTTGTGATTAGAGACGTCAGATAGTTGGGTTTAACAGCGTAAATGTTGGCCCTGTTCAAATAAGATGCCCGTGATATAAGCACAAAAAATAACGTGGGAAGGTCAAAGTCACAGATCCCGCCCAAGGTTTATCTTAAACTTGGTCGTTTGTTTGCGATCTACGGACGACGTTGGCATTACACGTTTGGATCTAAACACAAAGACTTCACTACGACCCAGATCCTACTCTTCCCCTCTCGTTCACCTATGATCGAAGGCTTGTTTTTTCTACCTTTCATGGTTATTTGACGGATAAGGACTAGTGTCAAACGCTGACGTTGTCGAAGATGATGGCGCATATTCATGAACTTTAACGAGTCAGAAAAAGCAAGAAATCGGCTTTTAGACCGCAAGGGTTTTGCTTCCACACGACGTGCGAAATCAAATACATGCTAGATAAAGCCAGATAGAAGGAGCTAGGGTAGCCAGAGCACGAACTCCCAAAGGATGTGACTGCCAACGTCCCTACCATTGTGCCACTTAGACCATGAACAGGAAAGAGCCTCGATTCCAGTGCTTCTTAGAAAAGTAAACTAGCAGAAAAATAACACGTGATCACGAAAACTACAACAAAGTGTGAGTGGTGTTCTCGGCCGCATGAATCAGGACGTTCGTCGTTTACCGAAGCGTATTTGTGAGAAAGCCCTCAGGACACAGGATGGAACGATCAGTTAGTAGAAGTGCACAGGTTGTGATGGTTGGCCCACTTAATTCATGTGCCGGCTGAGCGTTTGCCGTCCCCGACATTATTAAGAAAGAACACTGACGGTTGCAGAAAACAATGAGATGGTTAAAACTCGATGACTGCTGTAGAAAATGTGAGAGATACGCCATTTAGTTTGAAACAATATCTGACTTGGCAGTGTGCAGCGACGGATGGCAAGTGGAAACTCCGATGACTGCAAGCGCTCCCAGTATAATGTCAGATTTTTTCCTTAATGGGATAGTCGAATATGTATGAACGAGAGTGTGAAACATGCGGCAAACGATAACTGAAAAACATATGCACCATCAAGAGAGACAGTGTGTGAAAAAGTAAGAGTAGTTAGACAAGAATAATTGGAGCAGTTACCTTCTAGGGAAGAGTAGCAAGTTTTGCAAGCGATCTTCAAAGAGGATCATCTCAAGTTGTGAAGCTTCCGAGGCCGTGTTGAGCGTGGCTTGATCCAGCAGCGCCTGGTTCGGCGAGACTGAGTCCAAGTAGCACAAGTGTGCACACATGGTACACGACAGAACGGCAGCATACCCGTCGCTACTCAGATTAGATGGGCTTTCAGAACGGACTGTCGAAACGATAGGTGAATGTAGAACCGGTTCTGTTTGGCAAAAAATGGACAAAAATTATAAAGTGAATCGTCAAGGAAAAAGGCGAAAGAACACAAGGCACACCTGTTAACCATCTTCTTCCGGTCCCTTCACATGAACAATTTACCCGTACCGTTCAGCTTCGTTATTCTGCTATATGTTGATGGTGTAACTGCTTGTTAACAGTCAAGGATAGATTGCTGGATGGTCTTGTACAATTGGTTACAAGGTTCGTTTTTCACTCCTTCAAACTAAACGTCTACGAATGTTCGAATGTTCTGTCCACTCTACTCAACAGTCAACGTCATCACGTATATTCTAAAAATCATATTTTCCGTTCCGTTTCAACAGCTAATCTATTCATGAGCATCTCACTGGATGATATCAATATAACAGATAATTTTAACAAGTCATTTCACGCAGCAACAGTTTACCGTAGGGTTAAAAGATGGCCTATCTGCCCTACGTATCACAGGGATTTTTAACATAATCGGCACACAATGACCGCCTTGCTACAGTGTGTATTCTCCGGCGCTGGTTGCATTGTCCTCCAGTGACCTTCCTGCATTTGCTGAGAATGAAAATGGGACAAATCGAACACATTCACTATTAAATCCTGGTCAGCTGCATAATTTGTAGTCCAGTAACCAGATCTGAGAAGTGTGCTAAGAGTATCTTCCAATCCAACCTGCCTCCTTGATATTGAGTTATCTAAAGATGATCAAACATTTTCATCACATAGTGGTTAGATGAAAACGAGCTTCTCTACTCGTCTTGCATCATTGTTCATTCAATTTTAGGACATCCGACACTAATCACAATTCACGAGTACAACTAGCAACGATTCAGTCATTCTCTACATTCCATGTGTATTAACCGCTCGAGTTTCATTGGTGAACTTCTGTGATAGATGTTTTCAATAAGTTGAAAGATCTATGCTTTCAACACTTATTCCTCCGCAGTTGTGTGGAAAATCCACCATTGAAGTGTAAACGTCCTCCTAATTTGGGTCGATAAAAGCGATCACCCATTTTACCAAATCGATGAAAGACTCGTAAACAAACTCCATGAAGAACAATGTTGATCATTATGGGGAAGAAACAATCAAGAACTTGCATCGGACACCAGAAGAAAAATTGCACGTCGATAACCAGTAAAATTAACACACACACAGTTCATAAATTGGAGACGTCCGAAATGGAAGTGAAATGAGTTGGAATGTGCAGATTGGAATGAAACAAGATCAGTAAAAACGTTCTCACCAGTCAAACAGGTAGTGCTTGCTCTATCGGAGTATAGTGAGGTGTCTAACGGCACTGCACGATACCACACGCGGTACTCGATCGATTGTCCGTTGGGTTCGATGGGTGGGTTCCATTGTAAGTTTATATTGTCATAGTCCACAGAAAAGGTACGTACATTTGTCGGAGTGGAGGGGGCTGAAAAGAGATTTCGGAATATGAGATGATAACTCGAAAGTGAAAGTGTTCAGGTTCGACATTATAAATCACTTGTGGTTGTGCGAAAGACATGCTATCATGTAAGTTGGATATTTACAGGCCGCTCAAAATTTAGACAAAATGAGCCGTCACGGTTAACCAGGAAGGAAGCCGCGTTCGTGTGGTCTACAATCAACGTCGTTATTACTGAACAAAATTGGTCGTTCCTAACTTGAGGTCAATGACATAGTTATCAACACAATTGCTTCAAGAGGGCGCGCCAGAGTTATGACCTCGGAAGGTGGAGGGACGGACGTTGCTGATGAGCTCTAACAAGAGCGAAGCTTTCCTGTGATGCTTCCTTTCGAAACGAGCCGGCTGAGAACCATATGGGAATGCGAACGCTGCGACCAGCTGTAAACGATATTGAATCTATATCAACCTCCAATACATTTTAAACTCTCAACACAACGTTTATTAATGCTGGCAGTTAATTCCATTAGATGCATTTCAAGTTTGCAGAATAACTTGCTTCAGTTTGAGTCGTCGAACGGTAAGTTTGATTCCCGTGATGAGCATGCACGGATAACAAAGTCCACAGATTGTCAACCCGGCGTCCACAGGCGCCCAAGGCACTGTATCACTTTGGCCGTCCATTAGCTGTCGTTATGTCCCCTGAGACGTATGTGAGTCACAAACGTTGTGCTGAAACGCCACACATTGATCGTCGAACTGGCTCACAGGTAGCAGCAGCAGTTGAACAGAAAGTGAGAAAATGTATGATCGACCACCCGCGTTCGCTCGTGGAAGCACCAACTTCAACATGTTGCGCAAAACGAAAGCTCTCCAGGGCAGCACATTGTTATCTCCACACGATCACCTAATAGATGTATCCGGCTACTTACACGAATCATAGAAACAACTAACGAAATCATCCGAATTAAGTTTCTTTCTATCGAAAAAGTCCAGCACGTGCCACGATCGTTCAGATGAAACGATCCACAACCCAACATCGTCGTAGTATCATGTTATAATTCGCTAACGACGATATTCGTCGAAGCTTCCATGATGCCGTGAAGCTTAGATTTTGGAAACCCTGGCGTCAAATTTCGTTTGACCGCACGTATACCACTGCATCATGCAGTTCTCCTCTCTTCATCCGATGTGGCTCATCCTACACGTCCACTTGTTCTTACAACATTTTCCACAAATTGTCGCGATCTCTTTGGGAGTCATTCAACTTTAGTACTGTTAAAGTACACTGCATGCAACGTCGAAATTTCACCTCAGTCGAAATTCGACAGTTAACCTCCTCTACGTTCGTACAAAGCAAAAAAACGATTGCAGTCCGTCGGCACAGGGAAAAAAATCGATTTATGAGTACTAATCACTGGCTTACGTTTGGTCAAGTAAAGTCAGTAAAACACACATACAATTTAACATTTACAATGAACCATGTTCCAGCCGAAAACGCGAAGGGACACGGCCAACTTGGATAGTCTTGCAATTGTAGGACGGACTGCAACAATGACTACAAGTAAACGGTTGCAGCTCAGACGAACTACAGCACTTCATTCTAGGTTTACACAGCCGGTCAACAAACCACCCTGATGCATTTCGGCGTGTAGTATACGGGTAGACGCCTTGAGGTAGGAAAGCTGAAGTGGAACAGGCATTTTTTTATGTGCCTTTATCGAAACGCTGCATCAGTAATGCTATATTAAAATACATCACAACAGCTGATTCATCATCATCATAGACAACTGATTAGATATAGTTTATATGATAGCCTTATCCCTGAGCTTCAGGACCTATAACAAGTCTTGTAACAAATTTGAAATGTTTAATTACTTCTGAAGTTTCCGCAATCAACTCTGATGGTAACTAACGCGAGTCAGTATGATTAACAATGTCAAAACGGCTTCAACTCTTCGTTACTATGCGATTCGTTACACGAATTTCTCGTGTAACAAGAGGATGGAAGAGCAAAACCGATTAGTTTGTCTTCCCCCCGGATATGTGTTGTTTACTTTCGAAATCCTGCTGAAGCTCTTCCCACGTTGAACTGACCTTTGCAATCGTCACCATTACTTACAAAACAGCACTTTTTTGTATGCTTCGTTGTTAACTGATGCATAAACCATTAGGCAACGTCCAATTGTCTCTAACTGCTGTTACAGTCTAGTTAATTCAAAATGCATAATTACGCGGATTTGTACGAACTAAACATTGAAAGTCTTTGCCCATTTCGTCACCACGGCGCGATATGATGTCACCATTTGGAGAAAAAGATTTCCAAACATCCATGTACCGTAGGACAGACTTGAGGAGGTTAATAATCCCCGAATCGTGTGCAATCAGCTCGGATCTATCGTACGAAACAATTAGTTCATTAGCAACATAGTACTTTGTTCTCTTTTTAAAGAAGGAACGAATACACGTACAACACTTTTGGAGTGTTCCCTTCAGTAAACGGAATAAAACCGTGCTATGGCTGACCTTATAAGGATATCTTCTATGTGGATGATCTTGCAGTCTCGAAGATTTCATTTCATCGGATAGTACTAGTTCATATACTACGTAGATACCACGAAGCTCTTCTGTTAGTAGCACAATAAGATCGTATTGTAAATAACAAACACTATGCTGACGCACCTCACCGTGTCTTGGTTACACGCGGCTGTGAAAAGTAAAGGTTCTATATCATCGGGAACTTTATGTCTCGAACATTTACTTATATGTAAAACGGAAGATGAATATGTTTACTATCGAAGTCTGTGGTCAAATCTAACCACAGTCGTTAAAGCCTCTTGTACAACTCGACCGACCACTTAAAAATTCGAACGCCCCTTGAAAAATGGGGTACCTAGTTGCCCCTATGACAATGAATAGCCTCAATCAATAAACTAGATTGCTAATTTGTTGAGCGATATTTTGATTACTGATGAGTAGTAGGGGATTTTGGTTTTCATATAGATTGAACATCACCCACAATTGATCGCAGCTGTCGCATTCCCATAGACTTTCCAGTCGGCCCCTTTCGAAAAGAGAGCGAAACTCGAGTCTAGTGCTTCTTTTCGAAAGGGGCCGACTGGAAAGTCTATGGGAATGCGACAGCTGCGATCAATTGTGGGTGATGTTCAATCTATATGAAAACCAAATCCCCTACTACTCATCAGTAAACTGGATTGTGTTCAATGCCACTGCGTGATAAAAGAAGGACATCTTTGATGTTGACGGTACAAATCATGTAGAGAATGTTGGATTGTTTGAGAGACCGAATAAGTGAAAGAGTGCTCAGGCAGTTTCAAAGAGGAAGAAGACGCAAGAAGTAAGGTAGAATAGTGGATCAAACATTTTTACCATTTTTCGGGCAGAAAAAGCATGGATTTTCTGACGGTCTACCAAGAAAATGTTCCAACAAATATCTCCAAAGCATAATATGAAGGAAGAAGAATATATCCATCAACATAACCGTTGTGTAGTTCTGATATGAAGTTCACCGTTATGGTGAAAACAATAAGAGAAAAAGAACGTCACTACTCGACGGTGTTATATTGGTGGATAGAAGATCACAAAAACAACACACACGTGCATACATACATAACCATTTGGTTTGCTACTCACTGTCAGGGTAAGTGAACACACTAAACCGATCACTGAGAGCGCCTTCGCGATTGGCAACCGAACGTATCTCGACAAAAAGTTCGTAGCAAGTAGCTGGTCGCAGGAGCTCAACATGACAATAGGTTCTGGGCAGACTATACAGAGAAGTTTTGTTCGGTAACCTGATCGTGTCTTCCGGTACCGGCCCAAACGTACACGTAGGTTCACGAATAAACCACCTATGGAGAAAAGCAGGCAGATGGGGTGACACCTTGTGGAGACAAGAATTTCGCTTTTGAAATATGGACAGATATAACAGGATCCGTTAATTTCGGTGAACACAAAAAGGAACAAAAACATCGAAGTCCGATTAGAAAAAACTGATCGTACATGCTGATATACACGTGAACGACTGGCTCATGCAACCATTAAGAAGCTGATGTAAATCTACCTAACGTACTATGCAAACTACCCTTGTTACCATTTTAAACAAATGAAAAACTATGTAATTCAAACAATGATCGACCTGCACGATTCGGATGGAAATATTACATAAGTGGCCTGATGATAAATCGCCGCGTTATGGTTTCATGTGACTCGACCTGATAGAATGCGAATCTAGTGGTAAGCTGAATTTGTCTGGTAATCAATGGAATAGAACTTAGTTTTAAATAGTTTACAGTACACATGCCTGAACACGTGCTGAACGTGCAATGCACACTTATGACTTTTTTTTAACTGTCGACATAACGCACTAAAAACCTGTGTCCAATATCATCATTTTCATAGACGGCAACACAACAATGGTCCACATCGAGGCTTAACCATCATACAACCACAAAGAGAAGAATAAACCACAATTAAGGGGCAAACGAAGAAGAAACGAAAAGACCTAGGTACTGGAAAACACCTATCTAAACCAAAACGTTCAAAACCAAGACGTCATCAACAGGACAGCGCTCCCGCGTTTTTACTGTCAAGCGCGAGTAATTACAGTTACTTCACAGACAAGTTGATCCAACAACGGCAGTGTACATGGCAGCGAACCCGATTAATCGCCATTTCTCCCAACGTATCTGGCTACGGACAGAGCCACAGACAAGAAGGTGAACTCCATCTACGGTAGCTGACTGACCGTTAGCTGTGTTCCTTTCCCTGTGGTAAAGTTACCAACTATCCACGGCGCGTTCAGAAACAATCGACTGTGACATCAGCAAAAAGGGTTCAGAGGGACAGAAGAAAAAAGTATATGGTCCAAGCATCTAAGTCTGTGCGTATTTAGTGGTTGTGCGAATGAAGCCAGTTGGTACTCAATACCAAACATTCTCTCCTAAACAGCACCGTTGTTTACAAGCTAGTGTAACTCAACGAGATCGACCGGAATCAAGCACCAATGGTTACTATACCGTATTTGTCATGCTCTCTTTTAACTTTCAGATAGTAAAAAAAGCCGTAATCTTAGGAACTGGCGCACAGTGACGCACTTGTGACGACGGGATGCCGTAAGACTGAAGGCATGCTGATTACGGTATCTACATAGGAAATACTACCAAAACCACATTCACATACAAGACAGATGAGGTACGCAGTTATCAAGAAGGCACTGCAAACATCACGTCAACACGTGTGTATGGGACTCTCACTTGTGATCACAGACAGCCTCGTCCAGAACATTAACATAATCGAGTGTTCTGAAAGAAAAAGAGGAACGATGTATACACAAGTGATGACAATTTGTGAAAGAATACAAGTAAACCCGACGGAAGCGCAAGGACAGAAAATAGAAGCAGGAGGAATCTACAATAGGCATCGCCAGCGACACGTTATCGGTCAGAAGAGAAGTGCATACTGTTAGGTGGATCGGGACTGCTCGATTTTAAAAAGTTTAAACTAGATACGTCCTCACTGAACTATTTAGAACTGAACAAGAATTGATGTAATGTGTGACGTAATGACACCCGGTTGACCTGGGAAGACACAATCCACAATATGCTGCCGGATTGCATTAAGTACGAGAACGATGGTTTGGAATGACAATAATGTAAGGTTGTTTGTAATAACTTTTCTATTGCACCTGCTGGTTACACTTGGTTACTCCGGATGTTTTACTTCGACATACGTTAGAGAAGGGCCACAACAGCCAATACCAGAAATGGTGGCTTGCAAGTCCCTTTATATAACGTTATCACACAGATGTCGGAGATATAGGTGAATGTAATCACTATAAACCTAAACACTGCTAAACTAAATTACAGTAACTAAGTGACAAGGAATCCATGAGCACAGAATAAGATCTCAAATTACGTACAGATTACGTTCAGCACAGTTTATTTAGCAAATAGTGTGCACTGATCGAACAGTGGATACGCTTTAGAGAAATACAAAAATCTGGAGCTGCTCCAATGTCCTAATAGACGTCATCTGAAGGAAACAAGGCGTAATGTGAGCTGAGAATGCCATAAAGCCAACCAACAGAGCCACTTTACCTCTTGCTGAAACAGTTTCAATTCACCCCTATAGGCTCACCCGTGTATGAAGCGCATGGAAGCAACACAAGCAGTAAATTAGTGGTTAAGGTTTGCCGTCACGGATTCGGTGTTCCATCGAGTATGAAATTAGTAATTGGTCTGTTTATGTTTATTGTTTCAGTCATTGTGTCCTGCATTTCCTCTTACGCCATCCACTAACCTTAATATAACTCAAATTTCGTTATTACAAGATTGCTTGCACCGGTAGTTCTTCATACTATTCGTTTTAAACCAAACTTTCGAGCGACGTGATGACCTGACCGTAACTCATCCGTTTGCTTTCGTTATTATGATCGATCAGTCATTCCTCTTTTGCATTTATTTGGACTCAGTAATATCCACTCACAACAGTCCGTGTAACGGAACCTAAGAGAGGATCGCCGAGATATCTCAGCAAAATACACTGTACTTTCATTGCTTAGTTTAAATTCACTCGGGAATACAGCGACTGTAAAGGTAACTGTGATGGTTATGATAGCAATAATGAATAATTCTCCGAAGCAGCGGCGTGTTTGTGTGTATATTGATCGGTCAGACACTTGTGATGGCTCTAGTAGTGTTAGCTTCCGTGTGGAAGTGTCACGCACTACTGATTTTCCCATACGTACTTTCCTGACTAAACGATGTTCTTTGTTCGATTGTGTGCTAGGGCATGCTAATTGACGCGTCCCTCCTCTATGTTATTGAACAATGCATCATCTTGTTGGTCTCCTGGTTATTTTCCTACTGATTGACGGAAAAATCTTGAGGCTTACCATCTGCAGTAATAAAGTTTACGAGGGAGTATATATTACGGAGTTTGTTGTTAGTAGCTGCGATGTCGTGAGCTCCAACAAGTCTTGGTAGTTGGCACTCATTAGCACCTGATGGTTGCTTGCACTGCTGTCGATTATTGGGGTCGGACTGCCTACATTTGACGTTTGCGTATAATATTGCANAACTTGCCTCCTTGATATTGAGTTATCTAAAGATGATCAAACATTTTCATCACATAGTGGTTAGATGAAAACGAGCTTCTCTACTCGTCTTGCATCATTGTTCATTCAATTTTAGGACATCCGACACTAATCACAATTCACGAGTACAACTAGCAACGATTCAGTCATTCTCTACATTCCATGTGTATTAACCGCTCGAGTTTCATTGGTGAACTTCTGTGATAGATGTTTTCAATAAGTTGAAAGATCTATGCTTTCAACACTTATTCCTCCGCAGTTGTGTGGAAAATCCACCATTGAAGTGTAAACGTCCTCCTAATTTGGGTCGATAAAAGCGATCACCCATTTTACCAAATCGATGAAAGACTCGTAAACAAACTCCATGAAGAACAATGTTGATCATTATGGGGAAGAAACAATCAAGAACTTGCATCGGACACCAGAAGAAAAATTGCACGTCGATAACCAGTAAAATTAACACACACAGTTCATAAATTGGAGACGTCCGAAATGGAAGTGAAATGAGTTGGAATGTGCAGATTGGAATGAAACAAGATCAGTAAAAACGTTCTCACCAGTCAAACAGGTAGTGCTTGCTCTATCGGAGTATAGTGAGGTGTCTAACGGCACTGCACGATACCACACGCGGTACTCGATCGATTGTCCGTTGGGTTCGATGGGTGGGTTCCATTGTAAGTTTATATTGTCATAGTCCACAGAAAAGGTACGTACATTTGTCGGAGTGGAGGGGGCTGAAAAGAGATTTCGGAATATGAGATGATAACTCGAAAGTGAAAGTGTTCAGGTTCGACATTATAAATCACTTGTGGTTGTGCGAAAGACATGCTATCATGTAAGTTGGATATTTACAGGCCGCTCAAAATTTAGACAAAATGAGCCGTCACGGTTAACCAGGAAGGAAGCCGCGTTCGAGTTATGACCTCGGAAGGTGGAGGGACGGACGTTGCTGATGAGCTCTAACAAGAGCGAAGCTTTCCTGTGATGCTTCCTTTCGAAACGAGCCGGCTGAGAACCATATGGGAATGCGAACGCTGCGACCAGCTGTAAACGATATTGAATCTATATCAACCTCCAATACATTTTAAACTCTCAACACAACGTTTATTAATGCTGGCAGTTAATTCCATTAGATGCATTTCAAGTTTGCAGAATAACTTGCTTCAGTTTGAGTCGTCGAACGGTAAGTTTGATTCCCGTGATGAGCATGCACGGATAACAAAGTCCACAGATTGTCAACCCGGCGTCCACAGGCGCCCAAGGCACTGTATCACTTTGGCCGTCCATTAGCTGTCGTTATGTCCCCTGAGACGTATGTGAGTCACAAACGTTGTGCTGAAACGCCACACATTGATCGTCGAACTGGCTCACAGGTAGCAGCAGCAGTTGAACAGAAAGTGAGAAAATCTATGATCGACCACCCGCGTTCGCTCGTGGAAGCACCAACTTCAACATGTTGCGCAAAACGAAAGCTCTCCAGGGCAGCACATTGTTATCTCCACACGATCACCTAATAGATGTATCCGGCTACTTACACGAATCATAGAAACAACTAACGAAATCATCCGAATTAAGTTTCTTTCTATCGAAAAAGTCCAGCACGTGCCACGATCGTTCAGATGAAACGATCCACAACCCAACATCGTCGTAGTATCATGTTATAATTCGCTAACGACGATATTCGTCGAAGCTTCTATGATGCCGTGAAGCTTAGATTTTGGAAACCCTGGCGTCAAATTTCGTTTGACCGCACGTATACCACTGCATCATGCAGTTCTCCTCTCTTCATCCGATGTGGCTCATCCTACACGTCCACTTGTTCTTACAACATTTTCCACAAATTGTCGCGATCTCTTTGGGAGTCATTCAACTTTAGTACTGTTAAAGTACACTGCATGCAACGTCGAAATTTCACCTCAGTCGAAATTCGACAGTTAACCTCCTCTACGTTCGTACAAAGCAAAAAAACGATTGCAGTCCGTCGGCACAGGGAAAAAGATCGATTTATGAGTACTAATCACTGGCTTACGTTTGGTCAAGTAAAGTCAGTAAAACACACATACAATTTAACATTTACAATGAACCATGTTCCAGCCGAAAACGCGAAGGGACACGGCCAACTTGGACAGTCTTGCAATTGTAGGACGGACTGCAACAATGACTACAAGTAAACGGTTGCAGCTCAGACGAACTACAGCACTTCATTCTAGGTTTACACAGCCGGTCAACAAACCACCCTGATGCATTTCGGCGTGTAGTATACGGGTAGACGCCTTGAGGTAGGAAAGCTGAAGTGGAACAGGCATTTTTTTATGTGCCTTTATCGAAACGCTGCATCAGTAATGCTATATTAAAATACATCACAACAGCTGATTCATCATCATCATAGACAACTGATTAGATATAGTTTATATGATAGCCTTATCCCTGAGCTTCAGGACCTATAACAAGTCTTGTAACAAATTTGAAATGTTTAATTACTTCTGAAGTTTCCGCAATCAACTCTGATGGTAACTAACGCGAGTCAGTATGATTAACAATGTCAAAACGGCTTCAACTCTTCGTTACTATGCGATTCGTTACACGAATTTCTCGTGTAACAAGAGGATGGAAGAGCAAAACTGATTAGTTTGTCCCCCCCCGGATATGTGTTGTTTACTTTCGAAATCCTGCTGAAGCTCTTCCCACGTTGAACTGACCTTTGCAATCGTCTCCATTACTTACAAAACAGCACTTTTTTGTATGCTTCGTTGTTAACTGATGCATAAACCATTAGGCAACGTCCAATTGTCTCTAACTGCTGTTACAGTCTAGTTAATTCAAAATGCATAATTACGCGGATTTGTACGAACTAAACATTGAAAGTCTTTGCCCATTTCGTCACCACGGCGCG
>LOND01028641.1:3538-16129 GCA_014220965.1 Paragonimus kellicotti | reverse complement strand
TGTGAATTTTCGATCGAACTAGGCGCATTCCAACTACATAGCAATAATGTCGAAATGGTTCTGTGTAATCAAAATATTAGAATACCTACGAGGAAAGATGGTTATTTTTTCTTGAAGTTTTCAGCGATGTTCATGGACACAGCGGAGAAGCGCACCATCTTGTAACATGGGTCGCAGGTTTCAAGTTGAGGCATACTACCTACACTGGATGAGTGTGAACAACGCCAGTCGCTGGGGATAGATTTGAGAGAGCATCATACGAAATCGACAAATCTAGAAGTTTGGCTTTCAGGATCGCAATCAGAGCAAATAAGTAGCCAAGTAGATCCTACCCATTCGGTGAACGAATAACCCATCTCAAGGAGACCAGACCGTGAAGCAGTGTGAGGGCCAACTCACTTGATCCATTGGACTGTGATGGTCTAAGCTGGACGAACTGGTCTTCTAAACCTTCAGGCTAGGGGTTAGAATAATGCTGATCTATTGTCAACCACTGACGGCCTTGCCAAAAGCTTAAGTTTATGGCCTGGACTGCCCCAATGTTTCCGTCTCGGCGTTCTGGTAGAATTTCGGCCAAAATACAACCATGAGTTCCCGCAATACTACTACAATTATCATAAGACAGGTGCCTTTAACGTCTATATTCTGAAACAGTGAGATCAACAGGCCGATCTCGTCGTGTCATAAGAATTAAAAAAGCTGTGACCGACGTAGTTCAGGGACTAGACTCTAGGAGAGCCGTCAACGCAGCCAACTAACGGAAGTCGCAATATTCACTTGATATTGAAGTAGTTTAGGGGACTCCGTGGAAGGCGCTCTCAAACAGGCGAGAGAAGATGCAGCCTCGAGAATAGTGGTTAGAGCTGTAGATTGGATTCGGGTTGGTGGTAGGCTTATACCGTCAACTCCTTTATAGGCCATACCGGACTCATTTCGCTGTGTTCGTTCATGTCCTCAATGACTGCAGTGATAAGGCAACCAAGGAAGCATTTTATTCTTTAGGGCCAATAAGGTTTTGATCAAATGATAATATACGATACAATAACAGTAGCACAAGGTTCAGGAGGACCAATTAGGCCATATCGAGTTTCGTTTAGACGATAACTTTGTACTATGGTCTCATGACGGACAGTATTGAGTATTGTAACTCTACGCTGAGTAGGTCGTCCGGTACTACCTTAAACATCGTGTGCTCCCGTTCCAATTGATACGCATATTTATGTGACAAATAAAAAGCTGCATGAAGCAGCAAACATGCTAGTCGGGGCAGGATTGTTCTCATGTAAGCCACAGAATTGTTCATTAAAGGTATGGCTCAACTAAAGACCCGACTGGAATAAAACACATGCATGAGTTGAGATCATGCACAATTTAGTTCGCTCTTCCTTTTAATAGACGACGAACTTACTGACTACAGCGGCTGGTCGTCGAGATGATGATGACGCTCACGATAACTAATGTGTAACGAACTACCATAGAATGCAATCCTGATGAATCTTACAGACCCCGGCTGATGATTGGTCTGAATCTCGCAAGCAATGCAAACAAAAGGGATCACAACATACGACACGAGATCGTAGAGATGACAAACATCGAATACTTGAGGGAATCTTTGAAGTTGCTAGTTATAAGAAATGATCCCTAGCGAAGTTCACATAAGGGATTAAGGAGGGACACTCGTAAGAAGCTCTGGCGTAAACTGATCACTGAACGAAGAACTAGGCTAAACAGAGCACTTCTCAACGGAGAGGTTGCTTAAGAGATGAGTTTATTGCAGAGATCAAAATTAGTTATAGATTGATTGACGTTCAGACAGACCATATCAAACTGCAGGAAAGAAGACAGGCTGGTGGGGACACCCGCGCATATTAGCACGGTCGAGGCATCGCCGGTTCTTCTCGCAATAAAGTTAAGGAGATGAAATGCATACCCTGCGGAAGTCGTGAAGCACCGGAACAGTGGATACCTTTAAGATAGAGCGGATGTTGTGCGGCGGGTTACCTATCCAATCGTGATGTAACTTTCAGTATGCTCGACTTCAGTAAGCCTTGACTTGTTTCTTATCACAGTTGAGTTCTTCTTATCCTACCAATCGAAGTGTAAGTATTTTTATTGACAGCTGTTGCGTTTACTTGTTTTGGTCTCTTCCGTTTATCAGCACTTGTTGCCTAAAAGATTGGCAATTGATGAATTAAAGCGACGTTTTGTGGTTTCTGTCTGTTTTGCTCTTCCGCTACACCTACTACTATTTTCCTTCTATGCTATTACCAGCACAGCGTTTGTCGATGTACGTCGGACTTCATAGAGGTTATGAAGTGTCCTGAAGTTTCCAATGTCAGCATTAAACACCGGCCATTGCAGGTATCAAAGGTTTACACAATGTAAAGAACAAACATCATGCGTCAATCACGACACTGTATCTCTAAGAGAGGTGTACACAGAATCCCGACTCAACAAGAACCAGCTTCCTCACAACCTGGGATCTGAACATGAAGACGCTAACGAAATGGAAGTTGCATTTGTGTCAGCGGACTTTTCAAGTTAGTCTACACCACTGGATGAAGTGTCCGTCTGTCAACGACAGACGGCACACTCATGCATAACGAATCAAGGTTAAATTACTGAGCATAATACTCCAACGGGCAGAGTAGACGGCCTTTCGTTCACGCCATGTTGTCATGCATGTCTGTAACGTACTGCTGTAGTGTGCAGTGACAGAAATGTATGATCAAGATGAGGAATGCGGATTCACTCTGGCTTTCAAACACGGTCTTATCGCCGCTAGCCCAGATAGCTCCGTGCAGACAGTTTTCAAAGACGGTGAGGTATCGGTTAGACCACTGCCATAAGTATTGCAATCTATGTGGACGGCTGAGAACGGTCATGTGAACCGGAATCCATCGGCAATATGGTCAACATTGAAGAAATGAATCAAGACTTCATATATGGGAAATGAACATGACTTCATATATAACCAGTGTTCCGACATCTAGTATACTTTGTCAATCCCGCGCCCGGCTGCCGCGATCGCTCATCTAGGTTTGGGTAGCCTACCTCTATTCAACCTCTATACAACAATTGCACGACATATGGACAAAGAACATTTTGTCATCTAACCTCTGGAAGTTTGGCTCATGTTTTTGGACTTCGGCAATACTCTGTGACTCAGAAGGCAGGCTCAGTGAAAGAACAACCGGGACTTCGTCCGGGGCGGGGATACATCGATCGATTTTCACCAGTTCCTCAGCTTTCCAGCAGTGTCATACGTGCCGCCAGTAGATAATTGCCACTTTTCCCGATTATAAAAGCGTTGTCAAAATAATGAACTGGTCAGCACTCTTGGGGATGTTCAAGCATAGGGATGCGTCGAACATTTATATGAATATTCGGTATACTATCCTCATACATCAGCTCAAGTAAATCATCATCATCATCATATCAGCCATGAGCCTGACCAAAAGGTACTGTGGCTCGGGCTGCCGCTCACCTCAACAGTGACGTGGAATATCCTAGAAGAAAACGTTACTAAGAAGGTTGAAAATTAATAGAAGTCTAAGCAAAAGAACTAGAAATGGTATGGATGCAGGTACGCCATTGACTGCGACACCGCCATCTCGGATAGCGTCTCCAACCAGCGGTTTGAGTGATCACGAGGACCCCATCAGGCAGGCGACACCTACCCACTTTACTCAGTGGAGCAGTCAGGGTTCTCATATTTCGTGACCACGTTGTCGCTTGACCACCACGTGGTTTCACCCAACTGTTGGTGGTCTCAGTATATAATGCCCGGTACGGTAAACGCTCAGCTGGCATGCGGAGTACGTGACCTAACCATCGCAGGCTGTGCAACGTGAGTAGTTGACCGATCGATCGCGCATCCCGAGCGTTCCGGAATACGCGCCGGCGAACTGCCGTATTGCTCACGCGATCAGTCCACTTAATGTGGGCTATTTGGCGGAGACAACGATGGTCAAATACAGCAAGCTTGTTGATATCTTCCTTGCGAACAGGCCACGTCTCCGAACCATAGAGCAAAACAGAACGCACACAAGCATTATATACTCTTCCTTTCAGCGACAATCGAACGTCTTTTCGACGCCACAGATGACGCAGGTTGGCAAAGGCAACTCGTGCCTTTGCTATCCTCGTTGATATCTCATCAGCAATATTACAAGCTGACGAGATAATGCTACCCAAGTAGGTGAAACTGTCCACAGTCTCAAGCGGATTACCTGCAATAAAGAAAGTAGGAGTGGAAATGCCCCAGTCTTGAAGTAACACTTTGCACTTTGAAGGTGCGAAGCGCATTCCATACAAACCAGCCCGGTCATTCACCTTGTTCAGCATGGTCTGCATGTCTTCGGCAGAGGGGCTAAGTAAGACAATGTCGTCCGCGTACTCCAGATCGGTCAACCGAGCGCCAGGAAGAAGCTCAACACCAAGTTCACTGGACTCCTCAAGCGCACCCTCCAGAATGTCGTCCATGACAAAATTGAACAGGAAAGGGGAAATCGGACACCCTTGACGAACACCACTAGAAGTGATGAACTCCCGAGACAGCTGCCCATAAACCCTCACCCTGCTTGCAGAGTGAGCATACAGTGATCTCAACAGATTCACGTATTTCCCTGGTACTCCCTTGCGAAGAAGACAGTTCCAGAGAACGTTACGAGCAACTGAATCGAAAGCAGCTTTCAGGTCCAAAAAGACCAAGACCGTCGGCTGCCTATAAGAGTGCCGATGTTCCAAGATCCGTCGCAAGGTAAAAATGTGGTCAACGCACCCTCGACCGGATCGGAATCCTGCCTGTTCTTCACGTATCTGGCTTTCTCTGGGTTTAGTGAGCCGACGTAAAATGAGGCCAGTGAGTAACTTGGAAGCAACAGATACCAAACTGATGCCTCTGTGGTTGTCACATAGACTTCGGGCCCCTTTTTGAAAACGGGAATTACTGTTGACAAGCACCAATCGCGAGGTACCTCTTCAGTCTCCCAAATCGTCTGGAGGAGTTTAGTCAGTTCTGATATTAACCTTTCCCCGCCATCCTTGAACAGAGAAGGAGGGATGAGGTCTGGTCCAGGAGCCTTGTTACGCTTCAATAATTTGAGCTCTAGGACCACTTCTGCTTCCGACGGAGGGCCGTCTGGAATGCAATAACTGACCATTCGGGTCCCGTCGTCCACATGAATCTGGTTGAGGCCAGCTGAACTGTTCTTCAAAATGTTCAGCCCACCTGTCAAGTCGACGCGATTGATTGGTGATAAGTGAACCATCTTTTTCACATATGGTCTCACTTACACCGACTCGACGACCAGTACAACCACGGATCAGGGAAAAAGCCTTCTACAATTTCCAGATAAAAAGGCCCTTTCCATCTCTTTCGACTGTTCGACCAAGTAGTGCTCACGGTCTTTGCGCAAGCTTTTAGTCAGCTTGCGTTCTCGACGGTCGTCATCATATTCAGAACCAGGTGGGATCGAGCGACGCTTGTTCATAAGGTTTATCGACGCGACGGAAATCCAGTTCTGTCGCAACTGAACAGCTCCTTCGGAACATACCTCTTCACAGCATGATTTCATAGCTGCAGCGATTTGTTCCCAGTGTTCGTTAGGATCTTTCACCTGACTCGAACTGGGCAACTTGTTCACCAACGCCTTCTGGTAAGCGTTCTTTACACCCTCATCGCTCGAATGCCAGTTAATTACCTTGCATTTACGAGCGTGTGTCCTCTGGGTAAATGACAAAACAAAACGGGCACGCACAACAGCATGGTCCGAGTCCAGGTGGTTGCTCCAAAAGGCACGACAGTCCTTAACAGAGTGGCGCCACCTGTAACTGACTGCTATATGATCCAACTGCGTCCACGGCTGAGAAGCACACGGAGGTCTCCATGTAACACAGTGCTTCTTCCTGTGTTGGAATGCCGTGCTCGAAATATAGAGACCATGGAGGCACACAGCTGCAGCAGTCTGTCACCATTGTCAGTGCGTTGTGCCCGGACACCAAACATACCTCCCAGCCGCTTCTCGTCCGGGGAAAGCCGACCAAGCTGGGCATTCAAATCGCCCGCTAGTATGATGATGTCTGAGTGTTTGGTTTGTTTCAGGAGGTCAACGAGGGCGTCATAGAACGCATCCTTGGTATCATCCGAACAGCTGTCTGTTGGAGCGTACGCCGATATAATACACAACGTCTTTCTGATTTGCGTCGACAGACTTTTACCGATGTATTGAGTCTGACAGCGCACAAGCGACTGTTCACTGGGATCCAATCGAGCAAACATTGCTCTGCTCTGGAACTCAGTGCGATTCCCACTCCAGCTTGACCGCGAGATTCAGCTTCGGCGTCACCAGAAACCCTGAGAGAGAAGCGCTTGAATCGACAGTTATCTAGAGGTGAGCTCAAATGGATAACGGTGCTAGAATCGTAGACTCGCGTCTCCGACACGCAGCACACATCAAGCTCCAGACTTGAGAGAGTACTAGCCAGAGCAGCTTGCTGACCGACTTGTCGGAGAGTGCGGACATTGAAGGCGCCAATGTTTACCGGTTGTCTTGGCCTCAGAAAACAATTATCGCCCGAAGGCACATGGAAGGCAGAAGAAATGGGGGGTAAAACAGTAGGAGAAAGTCGTATTGGGTTAATAATGTCACTGTCGGGAGAGCGATAACTTCTGATACTTCCCGGTCGTTTATGCCGCGGAAGGGGGTTGACTTGAGGGACCCCACCCCGAGTCTCTGACTCAAAAGTCTGACCTGCGAGACAACAGGATACAGGGTTTTCTTGGGGGACCCCACCCGGAGCCAATGACTCAAAAGTCTGACTCACTTGGCAGTGAGGGGCTTGCCTAGCCCGAGGGCGCAGTGAATAAGACATTGATGTCTGATTCTGAGCACTGCTGCGCGCAGTGGATGTACTCAAAGCTACATCGGGCTTTTGGGTGATAGATGTTTTTCGACCGTATTGGATAATACGCCGGCGGTCACGGTCAACCGTTGGGCGATCGGAGTGCTCTTTGTTTGAGGGTACCTTTTCTAACCCCCTTCTTCCTGATACGGAAGACAGCAGTGCCGCAACTATAAAAATAGTTCTGCTGTATGCCCATAGGATCGTGCCTCACTACCTAAGCACTCCTACGCGGTCAGTAGTGCGACATACAATCCTATGAGTGTAACTGCTTTCGTCTGGCTGCTCCCCTTTGGCCTGTCTGACAGGGTTGAACCTGGAAGGACCGGAGTCCTAGTCAGCATAGCCCGCCGGATCGAAACAGCACACAAGCCCGACCACCTCGTCAAGGTAGCAGTATAGGTCGGGAGCTATATCCCGACCTATAGCTCAAGTTAAAGTCTACAGCGATTTGGCCAACTGATTAAACATTCAA
The DNA here is from genome assembly GCA_014220965.1 of Paragonimus kellicotti. Lineage (NCBI taxonomy): Eukaryota > Metazoa > Platyhelminthes > Trematoda > Plagiorchiida > Troglotrematidae > Paragonimus > Paragonimus kellicotti. The sequence continues at coordinate 8,748 of LOND01028641.1, read as the reverse complement.
AGGTTGTATACGTTTGCTAGTTTTGTACAATATCGTCATACACGAAGTATTGGGGTAGTGTTAACGATAAGTTGGTGAAGACCTCTGACCAGATAGAAGGCTAAATGATCTCGATTAAGCTGATGACAAGTAGCTGCTGTTTTACACTTTTTAATCAGCACAGATAACAGTATCCAATACCTGTCGTTTCACCGATTGGTTCAAACATGTGCTTTGTAGCCTTAAATTACTTCTACAAGAATACAGCGGCTGTAGAGTTAATGTTGGATAGTGAAATTATAAAGGTTGTTGAAGGGTCTATGTACTCAGGAAGCTACACCTGCAACAGTGAAAATAAGGAACATAAACCAGAGGCTTGCAAATCTCAGGACAATTATAGTCGATCTAGGTTATCCCGTGTGACGGACACGGCGCCTCCTGAAGCGCAGATAACTGTAACAACGACAACGGTGAGACCATCGAGCGCTAATTCGTTTATTCAATCCTTGGGGATGCACAGATGCAGGTGGTTGGACCGTGTAACAAGGATATCAACCAATAGTGCAATACGTCGAGTACTCTGTCATTTTCGCAGCCAGTAGGCGTGTTCAGCGGTAACGCCGCTGACTGCTAATTACACAATAACCGATTCGAGCCTTTTTTTCTACCGCGACTGCTAATAATCAGATTTGGGCGCTTTAACAGTCCGCTCCCGTGACTTTGTCTGATGGATCATAATAAACAACCTGGTTCAACAGATCAAAAGGCCGCTTCATCATCGCCAATCAGCGTCTCGAAAACTGAAAGAGCAATCGTTTACGAGCAAGCTTGGTCGATCTGAACGGAGGGGACACTACAAGACTTATGCAAGTGCCGTGGTCACATTCACATTCCAGAACACGAACCAGATTAAAGAAAACGCACAGAACACAAACCTCTGTTTCCGAGTCAAGGGAGCACCTCCGGGATGTATGACTGAGTTGTTTGGCGACTGATTTGTTACTTTGATAGGAGTGATCTTACCACGAGTTGACGATCCGTTGGTGGGCGAGCATGACTGTTGCATCTGTTGATCTTTCCTTGAATGTTTTTGACAGAGACCCTGAAATTGAGACGAGTGGAACTTTCCAAGAGTAACGCATCGAGAGGTCACAAATGAGTGTCGCAAACGAAATTGGATAAGAGTTAAAAGTAGGTTATATTACAAAAAGCAACTTTCACGATCGGACAAAAAAGAAGCAGACCTAATTAACCACTTAGTTGGGTAACCGGTAGGGAAATGCAAACAAACAGCAGTTACGTACTTCACATCGAATTCCTGAAAGGATGCAAAAACCAACTCGATTCGGGAAGATTAAATCATTAACCTATTTGCAGCGGCCATGATGCTAGCTAGAAGATATTGTGAATCGAGTCGACTTTCACCGCAACAACGGCGAAGAACAACAAAGAAGACAATAATTGGTGGACAGAACGACGAAAAATGAGAAAAATCAGTGTGTCAACGCAGGCACGCCATTCACTGCGATACGATGTTATCTGCTACAACATTTCTAATCGACGATTTGAGTGACCACGAGGTCCTCTGCCAGGAAGACGACACATGCTTACTCTACTCATTGTAATAGCGGAGGTTTTCGAAGTTCATTACCATGTGACTGTCTGATTACCCCGCGGGTTTACTAAACTGTTAACGGTCTCAGTAAATAAGGCCTGGTACAGCACACTCAATAGGCATGTAGACTACGTGATCGCATCATCGTAGAGCATACGACATCGTGTACCGAAATACGCACTGCTGGACGGCTGCGTTGTTCGTACGGTCATGACACCTGGCGTAGGTCAATTGACGGAGGGAACGATGATCAAACAAAGTGAATCTGTTGATATCTTCAGCGTGAACACATTTTCGAACCAGTGAGCAAAACACATCATATGCACGCAAAATATATCCTTCCATTCAGTGACATCCAGACGTCTCTTTCACGTCACATGACGCAAGTTGGTGAAGGCAACACATACCTTTGTTACTCTTGCTGCTACCGCCTCAGAAATGTTACAGGCTGACAAGATAATGCTATCCAGATAATGGGAACGGTCCACAGACACCATCAGATTGCTGTATTAGAGAATGCGATGGTAGGAATGCCCTAGGCCTGAAACAGTGCTTTGTGCTTTGAAAGTGCGAAGGCTACTCTATACAAACTAATCCCGTCATGTAATTTGCTAAGCATGGCTTTTATGCCTTCGGCAGGGAAGTTGAGTAAGGCAATATCAACTGTGAATCGGTCGACGTACTCAAAACCAAGCGCACTGAATTCCTCGAGCGCAACTTACAGAATGTCGCTCGTGTCAAAGCTGATCAGACACTCTTGGTGACCAACAATACAAACGGTGAACAAACGCTCATTGTGCTTGAAAACTTTGCGTACAGTGACTGTAACGCATTCACGTATCGCTCCGGAACCCTTTCGTGGAGGAGGTAGTTTCAGATACTGTAACCAACAATGTCACAACCAGATCGGATTTTGACGCGGTGTGATGGCCTACATATCTTGCTGACCTGTTGGATTAAACTGGACAGTACGACGGTCACACCAATAGTCACTCATACCTCGCAGGCTAACAGGTTAAAATCTGACAAACGACAGTCTCCTGATCCTCTAGGTTGGGGGTTGGAAGGAAAATAACTTTTTTTTTCTGGTAAGAGCATTAGTTTAGGTAAACTGTCACTAATCCGCTGCTTTGCAGTACAGAATTTCGAGCCGAAGGCCTTCGTTGAGAACCCAAATCGCTCTTCTCCTAGGATTGGACGTCCTGGCAGCATATCAACCCATATGCAACCATGAATACTCACAACACTGTTAATTCCATACTGCATCGGCCGTCTCGCAGTATAAACCGGGTCGCCCTATCTGCTGCATACAGCAGAATGGATAGGCGAAAACATGTCTACTGTTGACTCCCCCGAGCCCCAATTCTTGTAATTACTCTGTAGATTCCATAACAGATACAGCTAACCACGGTTATACTGTCCCGGCAAGTATCATCTCTTACCATTCACCCTCAGGCATCTTTTGTTCTTAGACCTAGAATGCGAATTAATATAGGTGCTTTCAACGTTCGCACTCTAAAACAGATAGGTCAACAGGCCGCTCTCGCACGAACGTTAAACTCGTTGAATGTCGATGTCTGCTGCACTGCCGACTATAATCCAAGGCAATAGTCAGTGTATGCAACTAAGAGTGCCCACACTGTCTACCCGATACTGGTTATACAACTCGGATGACCATACGACCGCCACTATCCGTCAGGCTGGAGTAGGTATAGTCCTCAGCCGCATTAGTAGATTGGATTCCTGTTAACAGTAGACTTTGTGCCGTCCGCTTGGCAGGTTCTGTTAAAACCAGCTCTAGACGCAAAACTTTCACATGTTTATGATCCAGCTGACTGTAGTGACGTCGGCGTCAAGGACGCATTTTACTCGGATCTGGCCACTCTCCTTCGGTCGACACGTGGCTCTGATATAGTCGTTCTGGCCGGAGATATGAATGCCCAGGTCGGCCGCCTTGGTGAAGCCGAGTCTCGTTTAGGTGGCAGGTTTGGGATAGCATCACATCGCTCGGATAATGGCGGGCGACTGTTGCAGCTGTGCGCTGAGCATAAGCTATTTTTGCCAGTACTGGTTTTAGGCATCGTGCACGTCAATGCTATACTTGGCGCCCGCCTTCTCCGAATCAGGCCTGGTCTCAGATAGATCACATAGCCGTTAGTTACAGGTGGCGGGGCTCCATTCAAGACCGTCGTTCTCACCGGAGCAGATATCTGGATCCAGAATATGCGTATCCTTCTTACTCTTGCCAGGCAACAACCCCGCCTACAACGAGCGGCCGTCGAGAAACTGGTTATGTCGCCGGTAGAACATAGTTACTAAACTAGCTTAGAAAGCAAGCTGGGCAGTTCACACTCCGAAGAATCCAATAGCTGCTGATCCCAAGTCTCGCAGGCCATTCATGGAACAGGTGTTATAACATGCGGCACGATGGTTTCTGGAGGTAAACAAACAGTGGACCTCAGAGGAATCCATAGGAGTTAGATGCCGGATAGGCACATTCCTACTGACGGCTCATATAACAAGTCTAGGAGGGATAACTCGTAAGAGGCTGAAACGTAGACGGATCGCCCACGCGAGGTTAATGAAGAAAGGTAAGGAAATGGAAACCGCCCTGGAACAGTAGCAAACTCTTCAAGCTTACCTGCTCTACTGGTCCGAGGTGACCGTCTGTAAGTAAAGCTAGCGAAACGAGACAGATGGCACACCCATCCATGGAAAGTCCGAAGGGTTAGATGGTTGCATGGAACAATTTGAGTGTCAATTTAGCCAGCCTCATGCTTCTACCGTGTTATCGTCACAAACGTATAATGCAGCATCTTGGTCGGTAGAGTTAGGAACGTCAAGGCTGTCCGCTTTCATCCATTTTTGTTCAATTTTGTCATAGACGAAATAATGGAGGACTGTCTCCGGCACTCACAAGATGCCGGCGTGGACCTCCTACCTGGTGAAAGACTGACTGATCTTGATTATGCTGACGATAAGGTGTTGCTGTTTGACACTTTCGAAGCGGCAGGGATAATGAATGCAAGCTAAATTAGCAACCTGCCAAACATTCTTCCCCCCAATTGAGCTTTGCCGATCTCGAACTGCGAAGATGGCCTTGCAACGACTGCTCTCGACTCAACGCTTAGATATCATGTGACGGCATACAATGAAAGTCTATGGTGGTGTTCTAATTGACCCCGGGACCATATACCAGCATACCCTTGAACGACGGTCAACCGGTCGGGCTTAGTCGTTTGCTCGTCGTGAATTACGGAGGCCAACTATGAGACGCTAAAAAAAGCGGCAATCCGGTCCTTCCAGGTTCAACCCTGTCAGACAGGCCAAAGGGGAGCAGCCAGACGAAAAGCAGTTACACTCATAGGATTGTATGTCGCACTACTGACCGCGTAGGAGTGCTTAGGTAGTGAGGCACGATCCTATGGGCATACAGCAGAACTATTTTTATAGTTGCGGCACTGCTGTCTTCCGTATCAGGAAGAAGGGGGTTAGAAAAGGTACCCTCAAACAAAGCACTCCGATCGCCCAACGGTTGACCGTGACCGCCGGCGTATTATCCAATACGGTCGAAAAACATCCAGTATCACCCAAAAGCCCGATGTAGCTCTGTCTT
>LOND01028640.1:21313-33068 GCA_014220965.1 Paragonimus kellicotti | reverse complement strand
ATTATTATTATTATCATTATTATTATTACTCCGTAACCGTTTCAGCAATGTTTCTTATGCTAGGATATTCGAAACCACTGCTGAACTGAGCAGCGAACCGACCCACAGTACCTTCTGATCAAGCTCATGGCTGTTGAAATGATGATGACGAGTGGCCCCAGTAGTGCAAAATCCAAATTGCAAATCAAAGCAAACTGGGATAGATATGCTATGGAAAAGAGTATCGAGTCTGCGAACAAAAATGAAATTCGAGGTCATAATGAGTCGACTACAAATGAAAGTTGACAAAATCCATTTTCAAGACTGGTGTAAATGTTTGTATCAACGAAGTGATGCACCGACGGTAACGCGCAGACTGAAAAAATTCCTTACCCCCAACCAACTGCTCAGAACAGATCGTCGTGGACTGGAAATAGCAGGGTTGTAGGTCGTGTCCATCGTAGCTGCAGGATTGCACAGTGTTGACTGGGTGCAACTTGGCGTGAGCGGCGTGGTGGCGGCTAATGGTCGTTGCTTCACTGGGCCCACGGGTCGACGAGGTGTTTTGATGGAGATGTTCCGAGTGAGCTGTCGACTGAACCTAGAACAGAAAAAAGAGAACACGATCACAATTATCTTATCGGATTCAACGAACCTGAGAAACAAAATCACGCACGTGAACACAAGGTTCACAAATGAGCCAGTGATGAACGGTGGATTGCAAGCAATTGGAAAGGCAAAATGTTTGTGACCTGAATGGCTCCAAACCTACCACCGAATTTCAGCAACTATCTGCAAACTCAGATACATTCTTCTTCGAGCGTTACTCGCTGTACTCGACACACTCAATCTGTTAGCAGACGAATTCATCGGAACAAACTAATCAGGCTAGCGGTGACGGCTGACGAAATCACTCATCATAGTAACCCAATAAGGCCACCGGTGACGGCTGACGAAATCATCCATCAACAAAGCGTTGGCGTGCCGATCGAACCAACCAGGAGGAGGCGTGAAGGTGAGCGTGGGTGTTGCGCTGGCCCGATGGACCAATCAGAACGCAACGTCTATGGAATGGACCTTACTTGGCCACTTAATCGCGAAGTGGCCTAAACAAGCGAACAGGGGCTGAACGCGTAATTGGCCATATTTGGCAACTATTCCATGCTATATATTTACATGCATTTGATTCATTAGTCGAACTTGAAGTAGTCAATACAGCGTGTTTTTCGGCAGTCGTGTTCTTCCTGAGTCCGCGCAAGTAGACTGGGTGAAACCGCATAGCAGCAATCCGGGATAGCATCCAAGTCGTAAAAGAACAATTGGCAGACAAAGGGCGCGTTATAACATAATCCCAATTGACAACGTGAGGTGGGGAGTTGGGCATGCAGATCAGCTACATACGAACTTGTCTGTTAATGCAAAAAATACCCACCTAGCAAGAGATTCGTGTTTGAAGACAATTCTGCGTATGACGTGAAATGATTAAGAAGAAGTGATTGAGAAGAATCTAGAAATACATTACCAATTCCCTCATTCACGTGTCCATACAATGTATGGTCATCAAGGATTGTACTCAATTGCACAGAAGAGCAACAGCAACAGGGATACGAACTTTGGATTATGAAACTAAAGTAAGTTCCATCACCCAATTCCTGAAACGGCACAAAGTGAAAAGATAGGATTGGGTATTAAGAATATGAACCTATCGATTGCATCCTGCAAAACCAGATAGAATGAAATAGCGTGAGATTTGAGATGGACATGACACGGGAAATACAAGCAGTCAACATCCGTCCCACGGAGTGAAAGCCAGGCGACCAGCTTAGCATGTACAGATGGAGATATTATGAGAAATGACGAGAAAGAGGATCTCATGGCGTGAATGTTGTTGCCTTCACGCTGAGCAATCTGTGAAGCACACGCGACCAACTAGGCGAGACAGTGAAAGCTGCCTTGTTAATGTCTTACCACATCAAGTAACTGTTACGTGGGCGGAGTCTATCTGGTGAAAATTCTGTCCACACAGTCTTGCTGACAATTTTGGGTTTGTGGATTATGTGGGGGCACACAGACTCCCTTGATGTAACTTCACCATTCATAAACAGAATAGAGGCAACTAACTTTTCGTGTGATCAGATGGAACCGTAAAGCTTAATAGGATTATATAAATCGGATTTTAAAAGATCCGTTTTTGCAATACACCCATAATGTTCGATTGATGTCAAACAGCGATTTGTGCCGACAGTTGGACAAAGGTAACGACAGGATCTTTTTAAATGCATTGCTGGCAAACGCTTTCACAGAAAAACTATAATCTTACCTTTCGGATATCGTTCAGTATTCATTCAAATGTACTGCCAATATGTTGGTGACATACAAGTTGGACATCACTCACATTTGATTGCACCCTTCGCATTCAAATAGACATTTCAGCCAGCCTCTCTCGGAAAGAAGCAAAAGACTGGAGTTTCGCTCTTGTAGTGCATATCTTTGCCATGACCGGGATCAGAACTCTGGACACGCTCTCACGAGGTAGCCGTGTTGAACATTGTGCTATTGACCTCATAATCACATATCAACTCAAGTCTGGTGATTCTTCGACAAAGGCTGTCTGAATACAAGGGCTGCAAGCAAATATGAGTAATGTTCACCTCAAAATTAACCAAACATCTTACTAACCAGCCTACATCATATTTGTTGCTGTGCAACCCCACAATGACCTAAAAACTATCGCTCAGCCTCGCTTTACCTCGAAAGGGGAACCGAACGAGTTCCGTGTTTTCGGACGTTATGTTAACCAGAGATCCAAACGGTACATTGAGTAAATCGGTATATCGTAAACTTGTATAGATAGACTAATATACCAAGTGCAACAGTTTTGTGTCCATCAAACAAAAAGTAAATTTGTTCAACGACTGGCAACTAGAACAAGAGAGATCTGTTGCAGGTGACGCAGTGGAACAAGGGACTGGATCAGTTCAAACCCTATAGAGGGTAAATGGTCATCATTACTTTGAATACGATAGCCAATATTTTACACAAGGCGATGAGCACTGTTGAAAAAAGCAGTGTTTACGAAACTTCCGTTTACGAGCGATGTTACAACAGATTATTCGTTGTATCAACCGGTCGTTTACACGTACCTTTCTAGTCGTAAAGTCAAGAAGTGGTTCACGAACAATACTGATGTTAAGATTGAGTTTGAAAAACAACCTACCAGTCCACGATTAACCGATGCTCGTGTATTTGTTTTTATGCGGCAGTTGTACTACAGAATAAGTTGATCGTATTAGACGTTTATTAAAAAGGAGCAAGGAACATGCATACCAAGCCTTAAATCGAAACCGCATTGTTCGTACATATACTCTCTCCCCCTCACGCACCACATCATGTGACACGCTGATATCAAAAGACACCATTCGTAATGCTCTATCAAGGTTGATACAAACATAACCAATAGGCGACGGCGCATTATGGCCGACCGCCAAAGTGATGTGTCAAATCAACGCTAGCTACGCAACCAGGTAACTTCTGTCGTTCTCAACCAAAGAAATCTTTGTATCAGTCCTTACGACTTCCGCATATCAACCACATGCAAAAACAGTGTACTGATCCGTGAAACTGCTGTTGACCTATGTAACGTACATACTGTAACATCGTCAACAGCTAACATGACCCAGATGCTTATATATGCAATGTTGATCGTTAACCATATCTTTGTCTGGATGTTGTAGGGTTGTCCCGTTCTGATTAAAACTTTCTGTAATTTGGTTATTCAACAAAGATTACAGAAAAGAATTATGTAAAAATAGTGTTGTTCATCGCAACGTTACTTTTGTTATTATGAAAACTGTCGGACAGTAGTAATTTTCGATACCGACAAACGGTGGAGGACCTAGCCGATAAAAACTCTTATATGGCAACGTCACAAAGTTAATGAAGCCCAATTGTTTTGATTTGCTTTTTTCTTCATTTATCCTTACATTTATTGCTTCTCCATGGACTTTTGTCAGAACCAACAGCTGCCCGAATCGTAGTTTACCTCAGGATACGGCTCAAAGCTCAGTCAATTGAACGTAGGCCTGAACAACACAGTAGGTTTCAGTTTAAACACTACTATGTGATCATTACACGTGACAAAACACAATCGATTCTGTTGTGCAGGCGTCATGTAGAACGTAGTATCACCATCAACAGTACCACATTCGTGGTTGGTAAGGGTGTCTAACTGCTAGAAAGCCATGAGAAAATATGAAAAAGGCAAAAGAAGAAGAAGTTAGCAGCTTGATACAAAAGACCCTAGATCTCAACGCCAGACATCATCATATTGGGTGCATACATAATCATGCAAATAAAAAGACCGAGTCACAAGTCAGAATTAGACGGCATCCGTAGGCGAGTTTCCGTGCCCCTTTCATCATGTGGCCTCACTAAACACACTTACTCCACACGTAAGTCAACCAAGCAACCATAACGTTTTTGTCGCTCAAACCGCTTAGTCACCACTTCTCCTGATGTCTCTAACACCCGGCCGTATAAGTTTGAGACTATGACTGTCTATGACATTCACATCATACACCACCATCAGACAGCATAAAATGCACTCAAAACACGTGAGAAACCCATGGTTGTGTAAAACAAACAAACCTACTTTTTAGACTTGAGAGCCAGTGCGGTTGCGTTGAACACTTGTTCCAAATCAAATCCTAACAACTCTTCCGGCTGCACATCCACGAGCAGCTCGTCTGGACTGCTGGCTAAACAGGAGACTTGAATTATGTGATGGCACAATCGGGTAAGGGAATCGTACACAGCGTTGTGCATCACTGACTACATAGCCTGTTGAACGTAAAGGGCCACGTGAGATTGGTTAGATGATGATGACTGTGCGACACCTGAGGCATTCACAGCGGCAGCCACCGCGGACTCGACCGGCTCCGGACATCGACCAGAGGCAACAGCTGCGGAGGCCGCAAAACTAGCAGCCAAACAATAGGCGTAGACACGGTCATCTATTTCGGAACTGGATCGTACGACCAGACCAAATGCCGCGCGATCTGGGGAGGCCGTATCGAAGTTAACTACCTGAAGGTGGGAAAGAAAAAAATTAAACGGAGTTATTGTGACAAGTCATTGACTAAAGAAATCGCCAAATTTATAAGAAAAAACCGCAGTTCTACGATGCTGGGTTGTAAAAAAATGTATGCAAATGGTAGAACACAGTAGAAACAACAACAAACGCTGTATCAAACAGGATGAGTCAAATACGAGGTCGAGGACAAACGACAGTGTCGAGAGAATCAACACAAAAACAAGGAGACATTTTAACGAACCGTTCTATTCCACGACATGGCACTATACTAAGGAAAAGAGATCCATCTTCAGTGCAGTAACTGTTGTGTGCGTAACCGAGGTTTGATAAAGCTACTGACATGTGCATAATGGCTACGGTAAAAATATGCAAGCTCGCAAATCACATATCTCTGCATTATGACAAATCGACCTAACGGTCCCAACAAATTCATACATAAATCGGATTTACTGTCATCGATTGCGATGCCACAAGCACAAACTAGGATACCGTTCGGCGACGCTACACAACTACGACTGGCTACGACCGCTATGTTCTAGAAGAAATCAGAGAATATATACTCAGACAGGCATCGCGACAGGTGAGAGAAAATGGACGTCTCTGAGTGCATTGTAGGTCATTGGCAGCACAGCGCAATCAATTCAGGTAAACATAAGAAGATCTGATCGGTTTACTGGTATATCTTTAGAGGTTCCTTGGACCTGCTCAAATAACTCGTTCGCCAGTGAAATGTTGGCCACACAGCGACTCACCCAGATTACGATCGGAACACATGTTTGTGCACTTCGTGCTCTATGCTGAGAAATTAGACTTCTGATAATCAAATATAAATTGCAAATGGATATAGACAATCAGATATGCTCAGCTGAATTGAAGCCGCTCTCAACTGAGTATCCAGACACGGGCAAGCTCGAGTGGTAACAGTCATTTGGAGAATTGGTTAAATCATTGAGGCTGCATATCGCACTAGATGGCGGTTTTGACGTGTTCAGTATGAGATAAGTCCAGTGGAAAAACACAGCGATCGAGTGACCGAATGATGTTCACATGTCAGAAACCACAAGGCTGGGGAAAGATATACTCGAACAAAACATCAATCCGATAAATCAACGATCCACTTTAACCATCGGTGTGTTATTCACTATTATTGCAATTAACACACATCTGCCACACGAGGAACGATTTCAGACGGTTAATGTTTTCACAGAATATCTGGCCCATTGAGTTAACTCATTTCCGTTGAGTCATTTGATCTGCTGCCAAATTTACTAGTCAGTCAGTCCAAACAAGATTAAGACACCTGTAGTAATTCGTATTTTCTGCTGGAAAACGCCGTCCCCAAAGAGTCCAACTAACGCCAAGTCCGGTAGAAGCCTAAATAACAGCACATATTTTATTACAATGATAATACAATTCACTATGTAACGTGAATACAAAAGACATGTGAGAGTACCTATTATCATCGTTTTATATGCATAAACAGCACAACGACAATCAGCTGAACTAACACACAAGCGGGATTCAGCCGAAAAGTGCGGAGTATACAAGAATCCGCGTTCAATCATAATTAAGACTGTGAACAACAAAAGACTAAGCAGGTTACGACGACAGAAAATGCATGGAGGGAACAACATTGCCCTAGTTCTGAAATAATTCAAACAAAATAGACATAGTGAATGAAACAACTCATTTCGAGAGAAAATTTGTTCGCAGTCTTAAACGATTTCCCCCGAACTGGTCAGCAGAATAACCAAGTACTAACCAACTGATTGTGTGAAGATCACGGACGTACCCGCTTGATTTCATGCAATTTTAACAGGTGCAAGTGTTTGTAATGACAGCGTTGTTTCCCTTCCACTAGACCCAAGTTCATCATACTCGATCCGGAGGCACCCGACCCAGTTCGTGTCACTGTTACCGTCGAACCGCTAGCTCCTCCGCCGCCACCCGCTCCAGCAGCTGAATCCACACAATGACCGGGAGTGGCCAGCTGGCTGATCTCACCAAAATTGTGCACAGCAGGATCGCGATAGCTCTCATTGTTGTTGGACTCCACCCCGCCACCATCACCTGGAAGTGAAAAAAAGCCGGGAAAATGGCGAGAGGCAAAGTTGAAAAGAATTAACAGCAAACTAGATGGACTGGGATGGAAACCATAATTAGTAACAAGCTAGAGGGATGTTCAGAGATCAATCAATGCGACAAAGAACAGCATCGTCAAAAAGACAACAATGCGCCGAGATGTTAACGAAAAAAAGGGTAAGCGAATACTAGCAGACGACTGGTAGACGAACATGGCTCACGTGACGAATAATAAGCCCAATAACAAACATGTACTTTATTAGGAGGATGGTTCCGAATAAGGTCTGAGGAGAACCAGTGATGAGGGCAAGTTAGAACACTTTCAAGTAAAATCCTCGAGATAATAAAGCGAATCCACACTCACATAACCTTAGTGTAAAAAATCCTACTACACGTTTTTCATTTCGACACTAACGGTTATTGACTTCAATTGTGTAATACGACCGCAGTGGAAGAATCGGGGGACACTGAACTTCAAAGTAAGGGATGTCACAACAATCCCTGGAATCAAATTGCGGTCTCCGGTTGGAAAACGTTCAGCCAATCATCAGAGCCCACACACGCTGCTGCGAGTGGAACCGTGGTCGGTCGACGCCACTCAATCGGAAACGGTGATCAGCTACTACGTCGAACTTGTTTGTATGACGTGGTGAGTAAAAACAAGTTGGTTCAACGTGTGTTGGAGTCAAACAAACGAACTGCTTCATTTAAGGTCGTGGAGCATATAACGTATTGACCAATCAAGACGCATCATGCTTGGTGCCCGGAAGCAATCGTTAATGTAAATAGTGTTGTTTCTTCATCAAAAGGTTACGGTTTTTTCAATAACATGAGACACTTCTTGACCGCTCATACAATCGTTGTTCTGATTTTTTGAAACAGTAGCCAAGTATGAAAAATCCTACAGAAGGTGACCGATAGGAGACTATCAGCCAAGGACTCAATAGGTCACGTGTATAAGTTACATAACTAAATGATAAAATGACTCACGTACACATCAATACAATACGCTCTCCCAATGTTTCATGACCTGCGTTAGCTAGTCTGCAGTATAATCAAATGTTGTGCAATCGGTTTGTCAGATAGACAAGTCGACCACAGCGAATGGTGGTTAACAAACACCTGGTGGCAATGTTGTCACCATCGCCACCATACTTAATCATAGCGTAATGGGCTGTGTTAACAACTACCTGTGAAATCGGCTGCCACGCCAGGTGCACAGTCAAAAATCCACCAACCTACAGCTACAGCACATTTAGTAGGAACGTGTGAACGTTTCATTCAATAAAAACGAGATAGTCGTAATTCGGCTCACCTGACCTCCAATATGTCTGAGGCGATAGAGCACTTTATTAAAATCCACAAAGAGAATGTATTCTCAGGTGGCCATAACGATTAATGTTGAATTAGGTCACTAGTTTGTAGAATGTACATCAAATCCTAACGTGCAAAGAGCCAGTCCCTCATCGGTGAAATTCATAGGATTGACAATGTACTACACGACGTCGTCGAGTGACCTTAACTATCTAGTGGACAATGGTATTGAAGGGACAGTGTGGTATACGCAAATCTGATACATCAAGAGTGCTTGTCATCTCGAACAAACGGCAAAAGCAGTCAGAGAAGAGGTGATNAAACGGTTTTCGCAGGAGCATCTGATCCCTTCCATGAATATGGGAGTGATTATCGGATGACATTCAAAGGATCTAACGTTCGTGCAAGAGCGGCCTGTTGACCTATCTGTTTTAGAGTGCGAACGTTGAAAGCACCTATATTAATTCGCATTCTAGGTCTAAGCAAAGGACAGAGGGAGGCTGGGCTAGGTGGTAAAAGATGGGACTTGTCGGGACAGTGTTAGTATGAATAGCTATCCGTCGCGGGATCCACAGAGTAATTATCAGAAATGGAGGTCGGGAGGGGCCTGAGAGCTAAATTTGATAGGACAGTGGGGGAGGGGTCAGCAGTAGCATGATTTCGCCTATCCACCCTGCTGTATGCAGCAGATAGGGCGACCCGGTTTATACTGCGAGACGGCCGATGCAGTATGGAATTATTGGTGTTGTGAATATTCATGGTTGTATGTAAGGCTGAGATACTGTCAGGACGTTCAGACCAAGACAGGCGAATGATTAAGATGCTCAATCAAAGCCCTTAACTCACAATTATGTACTGTAAATCAGTAGGTATGGGACGGTATTGGTTTGAAGTAAAGGCGTCAAACAGCGTTTGGCACCAGAATCAATATACATGCAATGAGTTACGTATGAACCGTGTAACTGTTGAGATGCTGAAACAGAAGCATTTAAAAATCCATAGAGTACACCAGAAACACGCGGTGCTATGAACACGCTCGTTCTACGGTACTTAGTATCAGCGTATGTATAGCAAATCCATACACGTTGAACGAAAGACTATGAATTACACGAAAATGGACAGTTTGCGAGATTGAAATATTGACCCACATGATAACCAATGTCCCATTTGAACAGCAGTTTTTCGACTGAGATTGTCCGCATGACCAGAGATGTGTCAGCCCGTAACCATGACTACCACCCAACTCGTGATAGATCAGCAACAACGACTTCCAAGTGCCAATCACATAAAAATGGACTCCAGCAGGTCAAACTCAACTTGCGTTATTTAGGACTGAACGGTATCCAAGTTAGGGGAATTTTGTATGTTACATGGCAGCAAACACTTTGCAGTGTATAACTTAGAAACACATTTTTTTGTAGCCCGAGAATAAAAAAACAATAGTGAAATAATTACACAAACCAACAGCGAAATATTAACGTACTTGATCGAAGCAAAGTAGTCAACTAATGTGATCCATACGTTTCGTACAGTTTACAGAATAAAAGACAAGCATGAAAAGCAATTCTGGACAGTGTAAGTCATCGAAATTTGCCCGAAGGTCGAGGAACACTAACCAAATTAATCAATCCTCGTCCCGTGAACACAACGAGAACAATTGTTCAACCAACACTTTAGGTGTTGCACAATATAACCAACTTTTCTTCTGTCTATACAAACAATCGTCGTGATATGTGACACAGCCAGTTTGACAACGAACCAGTGGAAACGTCCGCAACACCGCATCTCCTACGATTAGTCAGATGAATTCGAGACAGCCGATTATTAGAAAAATGGAAGTGGATTTGACAGCAATATAGTAGTCAATATAGTAGAGACCAGACATTAAAAAAATCTACAAAATCGGCCCGTAAAGCAACACATTTATTTCAATTTGATGAAGCTAAAAAGAATTGATACTGCACACACCATAATAACACACACCTAACTATCAGAATATTCGAAGTAGCTGGAAAGTTTGGAGAGTTTAGTAACGTGTAACTCACCAGAATATGTGTCCCTCCCTGCGAGGCTCACACTGCTGTCAACTACGAGGACACTGGACGAGTCGCTTTCCGTATTAGAATGTGCATAGAACGCCGCAGAATATGGGTAGCAAAGCCTGTCGCTGGTGTGGCCGAGTGCAAAATGCGAGCGCCGGAATCGGTGATTCTGCATCCCGTTCGAGTTCTGTCTCAGCCAATGGAGCGGGTCGATTCAAACTGAGACCGGACAAACAGAGATCACCCGTGGATGTTAGTGGAGAGGCCGCGGCAAGCATGATGTTTGCACACACACCTGCATCAACGCTCGCACTTCGGTTTAAAATTCCCGGGGAAGACAGCGCAGCAGCCTCGCGAGACCGACTTGGAGCTGCGCGAGCAACTCGATTAAGTGAAGAACCGACAAAAGAACCCGTGGTATTCCCATGTAATAACGAGCTGCTCGCGCCGGCGATAGAACGGCGGAAGTTTTTCAGTCCGGCCAACACAGATTGGCACACACTTTTGCGCTGACTGCGAATATCGTGATCGGATAGTAGAGCAGAAGTACGACCAAACGGACCGTGGCGACAAAGGGAATTTCGAGCAATAGGGGGTTGAGAGCTAGTACGCATGGTGCGAAGTGAACCAACGCCATCCACAGCCGACATTCATTGAGTTCAGATCTAGTGTATTGGATCGGAGAGAAGTAGACGATAGCGTGACCTCCGGACACCAGTGGTTTGATTGTTTTACATAGGCGGGCCAACGGTTGGCACCAAAATTGCTCGATGCGATCGAGGCACAATCCGCATTCGTGGATAATCTTCACGATAGTCTGTCACCGTCTTCGTCGTCATACAACGACGGCACCTGGGCTGCAGCGGTCTCTCGGATTGAAGGAGGTTTGGACAAAGAATGCGGAGTACGGATCAAATTGAGCATTGCCACGGCCACTTGATCAGCAGTAGGAGTCGGTGGAGGATGGACAGGAGCACACATGCGTCTGTCTTGTAGCGGTGTGCTAGCCAAACGTTCCGCACCAGTGGAATCGGCTGTCAATCGACAAGAATCACCAGGACCAGTGTTCCCTCGATTCTAGGAACACAGAATGATGTGACGGATGGATTTTAACAGAAAAATGAAGCTAGTATAAATGAAAGATGATTCTATCAAACCAGTGAGTAGATACACAGAGACATTGGAGATATGAATAATCGGTACAAGTCAAAGTAAAACATCAAAAGCTTATGCTAGAAACACCTGT